>CALSCR010003409.1:0-30642 GCA_943704495.1 Pigoraptor chileana | reverse complement strand
GGGGGGTGGGTTAGGTCTCATGTCCCAGGGTCCGGGGATACTGGCAGAGTCCATCTACTTGACTTCCTCGCCCGTCATAAACTCCCAGATGTCGTCGTTGTATCCGTGCGCCACGTGATCCAGGAGCACCTTGCGCCGGGACTCGCAGTACTGGCTCTTGTCCAGCACCTTTTGCTTGAGATCGACAAGGGAATCGGCGTTGATGTCACCCTCCAGAAAGCCCGACAGCTCCTCGGTCGCCATCTCGAGATCCTTCTGGTTGTCTTCAAAGATAACAGCCTGGTTATTTTTCACGAGGTAATAGCCGAAAACGTACGTGTGCTTCAGCGTCCCGCGGCACTGGTTGAGGATTTCAACAGCGCGCTTGAGGTACTGGACCTCAATCCACGACATGTTGCGGTGCTGCATGTCCTCCATTTTCTTCTCAATCTTCTGGTCCAACACCTTCTCGAGCTTTTGCGACTGGTCGTGATTTGCAAACCGGTTGTAGAAATGGAGGTAACGATCGAGCGACGCCCGCGACTTCTGCTCGTGCGACACACAAAAGATGGAGTTTTGGTGGCCAATGTTAGAGAGACGTAACACGTGTGATTACGCATACCAACTCAAAGAGTGAGCAGTCCGTACAAGATAAAACCTTTTTGGCAATAAAAATAATTGGCCGTTACGACTCGAGCATACCGCAACACAGCCATCAAAGGCAAGCCTACAATATAGTGGGAGGAACCATCAACACCCAACAACTCACCGCCTGGTTTTCTCGCGCGCCCATCGAGTCCGTTTCGTTGAATCGGTTGCAGTTGTACCAGCTGCTGCCGTGGGGACCCCATTCGCCAAGGCACACCCAGCAAAACTCGTACTTGCAGGCGACGGACCGACACACCATGTGATTACACCCGCCGTTCTTCTCAATGATAGAGCGGCACTTGGGGCACTCTTTGGTGTTGGCCGAGATCCAGTTTGCAGTCTCGCTGTCATCAGCACACTTTTTCATCCACCGAGCGAGCATGTCGCAGCGAACAGGTTCGTGGAGGGGACACGAGCATCGAAAACTGCGTTGCGTAATACGTGAGTGGGATGAAAAATTGACGCGGCATAATTGAAACGGCGGCCTTCAACGATCGATGGACATACATTATTAATGCTTGTGCAAGGAACGGATTTGCCATTACTCACCAAAAGACGTTGCCGCACAGACACTTGACCGGCTTGGCCTCAATCACAGGCACCTTGACGGCATTCTCGCATCCGGGGGATGGGCACCACTTGACATGTTTGTTGCCCTGCAATGGAACAGAATGCAACACATCGTTAACGACGCATTCGTTACATGAGTAGAATATGGAGGTGACCATCACGTACAGTGCAATTCATATATAAGAACTGAGTCCCTGATTATTTCCACTGTGTCTCTCTCTCTGGCTATTTGCACACACGCTCCCTCTGTCTCTCTCTCTATGTCTATCACATCCTTTGTCAGGCGGTGCACTCAAAACAACAAGGGCAGAATGGACGCACCTGCACAAAGGCCTTTGCGATAAGATATTGGTACTTGTTGAGCACCCGCTGCTCCTGGATGAGAGACGTAACGGTAAACTCATCGACGAGTATGTCGCACCCGTGCGCAGGACAAGATATGTTCTCTCCCTTGCCCTCGTCCATGATCTGCAGGCGCAAACACACACGCACAAACACACAATGAGCACATGCCAATAATCCTCAAGGGGGTTCGTAGTACATGACGTTCAACTGGCACACCTTATTCGTTAGATAAGCATTCCAACACGACTTGCAAAACGCGTGGCCGCACGGCAATCCGGCCGTGTCCTTGACAAGATAGTCCGTGTAGCAGATTTCGCAGCAGATTTGCTTGTCGGCGGATACCTACAAATGGTCATAATGAGGCACAATTCAGTCAACAATGCGGCCCCATCAAACAAGCGAAATTGTGCCCATGGACTGATATAAAGACACGCCCCGTGTTATGTAATGATTGCACCAACCTGCTTCGCTGGATTTTTGTTGGGATTCACGATGCGCGCCTCGTCAAAAAGCTTGTCCTGGTCTCCGTCATAATATCTTCTCGGATTGATACAATTGGAGAGGCGCCAATTAGGACCCGGCAAACAGACCCATTTTGCAAAACAGACCAGGTGCAAGCAAATATTCTTGGTATCGAAGCACACACTCACCGCTCAATCAGGCGTTCCTTATCCCAGCCAAAGTGCTGGAGAAGAATGCGGGCCGTTGCCGGTGGAATCTGTGCACGCAAAAGTACAACACGACATTTCGTTTACACCTCACAACCGGTGTGTGCTGTGTCTGGCAGTTTTCATTCTTAAAGTCTCGCAACAAACGAATCCACTCACCTGAAAAATATTGTTGACCTCCTCGATGGACTGAATTTGCGTGCCTATCAAGTCTTTCGGAGTAAGGCATTTGTACACGAAGCGGTCCTCTTCGGCCTGCTACGTAACAGCCAAAGTATACAATTGCTACAAGTCAGCGACGAGGTAACGCAGTAAAGATGAGCGCGGCTTTGTAGCCAACTGTCCCATGCGAGCTATTCAGCGGTTACTATCCATAAAAAATAAAACCAACATCTTTTGCTTGCTGGCCATCATCGAGGTCCATGTCGATTCCATAGTCGTCGTCAGTGGTGTCTTCGTCGTCCATGTACGAATCATCGTCGGAGCCCATAGAATCCGCCCGCTTAATCTTGGACATTATCTCTGCCGCAGACGGCTCACCCCGTCCACCTGTAACGGGGCACTCCGTGTTCGTTTTGGTTGCCGCTTCGGAACGTGCGTGCACGAGCAGTCGCTCCAATGTCGTCGTGAATATCACCAAGGTCCTCAAATCCACTTGACGAGTGACTTCAAGAAACGAGACACTATCGCTGCAACAGATATTTTCTGTAAAAGAATGAGATGCTGGATTTCGCTCCCTCTTGCCAGGTACGCCGTGTGAGAAAAGAGTCCTAAGTGGTGTTGGATGCTTGCAACAACCAAAATGACATTGAAGTGCTGCTCGACGGTCGGATTCCAGCGGCCTTTTTGTGTGACTGTGTTTGTGTCAACTGCGCGTAATGTGAATGCATAATAATTACGTGGCCTCCTTTTGCGAATAGATGACGTGCGTCCAATAAGCAGGTTACAACAGTGTGTGCACATGCCGTGATGTTGGATAGTAGTGTGGAGCAGTAGTGTCGTGCAAAAATGGCGACATGAATTCTGTGCGTTTCGTACGTGTGCCAAAAATGGAGTCGCGCACTCCAGCCGTGTCAATTTATTTGAAATATCCCCATTTAATTACACATGCTTTACTTTCAACTTCAATCTAATCCTTCGGGGAAGTTTGCGAAGCTACGGGAAAAGTTCATCGATTGGCTTAATTTGAAACTGCGTGAAAACTGCGCACGTTCTGCGTACTCACTTTTCAAATAAGCTCCCGCAAACTGATGACAGAAATACTTTCATGACGCAATTTGTCCGAAACTATTGACTGAGGAGAGAAAATCAAGTTCTAAAGTAGCCTTAAAAAGTCTTGGATGTCAGTAAAAGTAAAATAAAAAATGCGCAAAGCCCTTCATTGCAAAGCATCTCAATACATGCCGAAGCTGTCCTCGTCAGACTCGTCGGAGCCCACATCATTGCCTGTCTGCAAGTCGTCCTTGCAAGTCGTCCCACATCATTGCCTGTCTGCGCTTCAAAGGGTTGCCAACCATTCCCAAGAACACCGACAGCATGGCCAACTGTGTGCGCGCCTGTCGGGTCTGCACAGTGCGGTGAAGGCTGCACTCTCCGTTACTGGCCGCCTCCATCTCACACCGGTGACCCTTCTTGGTTTTGGGCGTGCACCTGCACGCGTTGCAGTATCGCTTTCCATCGGTCAGCGGGCGCCGACATGCCTTAAACCGGCCCGTGCAGACCTTAGGCTTGGGTGGGACATCAGGCACTAGTGCGCCTGCCATGCCTGCAGCTTGAGCGGAAACCGCGGGTGCAACGGCGACATCGGCCGCAGCAGTGCCGATCGTCGCAGCAGCAGCAAACGTCGAGCCAGGGACAGGGAGTGCCAGGGGGGCAGGGGCCGCAGCTGTAGCGGGAGCCGGAGCTGCCGTCCTCGGCGGAGCTGCCAAGGCACCCATCCTCGGCCTTTTGGCGAGATATGTGGTGCGGAGGCAAGTCGTCTGCCCCGAAAGCTGTTGGTTGTGAGGGTACTTTCCAGGCGTGCGCACCTCCTCGACAAAAGCGTCAAAAAGACGGTTTTCAACTTGTTTGGCGGTAGGCATCGCTGCGGTCACGGGAAGACTATACTCGCCGCGCGCATCCTGAATGGCGTATTGGCGCAGAACGCGATTAACGATTGCTTGTTGGATTGGGCTGTAGACTCCGTGTCCGAACGCTGCAAATGGCATATGCGGCATATGCGTTGTAGAGCGCACAAACAATTTTCAACGCGTGTTTTTCCATTGCGGTTTCGATCGGCTGCGAAGGATACTTGTGAGGTGATGACGATACACCCAAATTCTTAATAAATAAAGGACTTTCAAGTTGTAATGGACGACAGAAGGAAATGACAGTTCCGTATGTCTGAAAATTGACATAATCTGAAATGTAGAAGGACATTCAAAACGTCGATTCAAGAAAACCAAGGACAGAACAACGCTATTTGGGTTCCTCGGCCTTTCAATGTTTTCGGGCAGCAAGAATAACAGTTCTAATGTGATATACCTTTTGTCGGGCATGCGGACCTGCGGATTGACCGTAACAAGTGACATGATCTCGAGTGTTTTTTCTTCGACAGTTTCGATGGTTGAGAACGTTTACCACTTCGAATCTGAGAGAAAAGAGAAATATAAGGCCTTTTTCATTGAATCGAGCGCAAGGTGATCGACGAAGTTAACCGCGCGCGTGTGTCATTGTGTGTGTGTGTGTGTGTGTCTGTGTCTGTGTGTCTGCGTGTGTGTGTCTGTGTGTGTCTGTGTGTATGTAAGTGCAAAACAGCACGGCTGACAAAGAACACGGCCGTGGTGTTGCCGTCGCCTCGGCGTAAAATTTGCTTCATACTGCTGCTGTACTTGGTTGGCACATGTTCATCAAATCCGAATTAAAAATTTCGACCGCCAAAATATATTCCCGCCTTTAATTTGTTCCGAGATGTCGCTCAGAATAATCTGGCATCTGGGCAAGCCAGAAAAATATCTTCCACAGCCAGTCGTGGTGTGGACACAGACCCTGTATTCGGCATTCAAAAGGCATTTTGCATTTAATATTCGTCATCTTAATCGTACACGTGAATTCTTCGAACTCGCACATGCAGCCTAAATTTGAATAGTGTTATATGAACCCTCTCTAATCTGACGCCGATTTGGAAAAGCAAACATGCGCCCGTGCGAGTGGTCTGCGCGTGTGGTATTCTTCTCTGCCATCGCTGTGGCACTTCTCGGTTCTCTCGTTCAAAGTGCAACCGAGATTGGCTACCAAGTTCATTCGTACAACGACCTCCGCGAGTGGCCGCAGACTCTGCGTAAGGGGGCCACATGGTTGAAGATCGACCCACACTTCATGCCCACAGAGTTTTGTGCATCTCAACCCAACGTGAAGGATCCATCGCGGGGATGCTTCTTGCTGAACCATGACGACCCGGTCGCTGAGAGGAAGTCATACTTCGCACTGGACGATGTCCTTGACTTCGCCACATCTCCGGAGAACGTGAACATATTTTCGGTATGTTGCATAGGCCTTGAATTTCGCGATGTCAAGCTAATTGAGCAAAGATAGCGTGTCAGATCTCTCATAGACTCTCTTCTCCGCCCCTCCCCGTTCCTCCGGTGCTCGCGTCAATTGGACGAACAAACAGGGTCCCGAGACAATATTCATTGCGTTATGTTTCAAATACGACAATCCGTGCGACGGCAGCCCTGCTTCCGCAAACTGGACGGCGCTTGTCGACACGTTCTTTGACAGGTGCGGTTACTTTAATTTGCGCTCGCCGAACTGCAATTGTCACTACTAATCCACACACACGCGCCCAACATTATATTTGTCCCCTTCTGAATAATTTCACCTGTACTTTTACGGCTGAACCTCCTCTCACTCTTTTTATTTGGACAACAGCGCCAATTCGGCGATCGCCGCTCACGGCCTCAACGTTGAATTCATCCTCGATGGCGCAGCAACGCCGACTCAGAAGTGCCTTGCAAACCGCTGGCGTCCATGGAATGCGACGTGGATCGTCATGCGTGACCCCTGGGATGCGGCAACGTCGGATGATCCGACGCTTGGCTATGACAGATTCACCATCAACAACATGCCCGAGGGCAAACCGTCGTATCTCTTGGTATCGGTGATGCGTGCGATACACTATGGCAAGTTTGCGGGGCGCTCCATGCCCTATCTGCTGTGGGAACCCTCTGACCAGAAATCCATTCTGGAGATCGCATCAACGTACAGAAATGGTATGTGGTTTTGTGAACTTGATTTTATTTTTTGTATATTTCTAAGATTCTAGTTTGCATGTAGACTTCCAATGTTGGTGGTGTGCCATTTTTGCGTTCAAACTCCATATATTCAACTTTAGTTTAGGAGCCTTCAAATGTTTTAAGCTCACTTTCTTCATCATTGTACGTGGAACGCAGGCCCACGACACACTCCCGGTTTTCGCTTCGCCATCAACATCGACCCCGTCCAGTTTCTAATCTATTCCGCGCGTGCGTCTGGTAACGCTTGGAACGTTGAGCTTCCTACCGTAGATGCATCCTCTCTCGGCGGCTTCACCACCACGAGTGGCATTGCTTTTGGCGATCCTCTTGTCGTCTCTTTGAATTATGGCACCGACCACGAGTCTGATTTGCATACCAGCCTCATCATTGTTGTGGAGCGGGCCACAACTGAGGCGGCGGTCGTCGCGGGCGAATCGACCACAGTTGCTGAAGTCAGAGCATATGGCGTCAATGCAGTCGGCACGATCGTTGTTCCGCTACGCGATCCAGTTGGTGTTCTCGCTGGCGGTGACTCCCCTTTTGGCCTCCTGGGCAGCGCAGTTGTATCGGCGTCCATTGTGCACACGGCACATTCGTCCTCTGCGCCGGTGCTTCTCATAGCTGACAATGCCGGATCGTATGTTGCCCTTAGCCTTGCAGAGAGACCCATTCCCTCTTTGGAAGTTGTCGCAAGGGGATCGCTTCCGGCGTCGACTTCGGATTCACAAATCGCGTATCACTCAATTGCGGCATCTCCTCTGCGTGACAAGACAATGGCTGTGGATGTCATTTCAACGTCCGAATGCGGCGCTCTTCTCCGCTCTTTTGTATCTGCGAATGATCCTGCCCCCCTCTCCAACGCCGTCGTTGTCGAAAATGGCACCGTGTGCGTCTCTTCGTCGCCCGTTAAATCGGCCAGTGTCGCACTCGTCCGAGACGAGGAAACTGCAACCTGTGATGGCGGCCACGTGGTCATTGCAACATTTGCGCGCTCCAATGCCGAGGTCGTCATGGCGACTGTTTTGTGCGTGACGGAAGCCACTGGCTTCCACGTGATATCACCTGCATCGCCACTCACTGTGGGGACGGAGGCGCACGTGGCCGTTGCGGCGATTCCCGCTGTTGGAATTATTTTTGCCGTCACTACAAAGGACGGATTTCCATTTAACACCGTGAAGCATAACACGCAGAACAAGCCAGCCCTCTGCGATCTTGAGCCCACGTCGACGCCAAACGTCCTCACCTACACTGTGGGCAGCGTGCGGGGCCTGATTGCACAGCTCGCATCCGGGTCGGTGGCGTCGGCCTGCTCTCGTCACGTGGCGCACGGAATGTATGACATGGGAAGTAGCGCGCCCGTGGTCTCGCTTGCACCGGCGGATAATGAGGATGGAGACAGTCGGTGAGTCTAGTGCGCTTTATGTTTATTTTGCTATTTATTATTTGTGTTCGTCCCTTTCTGGCCTTCAAGTGCTCTGCTTTCTCGTTCTAATTTGCGCATCAATCTGTGCAGCACTCGGGCCGTTACGCTCGTGGCGGTGCACACTGGCATCCACGCCGACACAAAAGACTCTGCCGGATGTGGCCTGCCCGTTGCATACAGTGGAACAATAATGGATGGGTGGGATGTGGATCTCACGCTGTGGGCGTGATGATTTTACTCGACCAACCCATCGTCTATTATTTGTAAATATTAGTTGTCATTTCTCCTGTTGTGTTTTGTGTTGTTGTGTTGCTTCGTGAGTTCTGTTTTTATTTCGTGCTCAGAGGATTAGACCCTTTGTAGCCCCGCGTCCGTGCCTTTCTCAAGCTGTATGTTGCATGCAACCTTTTTGACCTAAAATTCAAGACACATTTCTTGAGGTCACTGATACCAATATTGTCGAATGATCGATCGATCGACGTTATTTGAGCATCAGCATGATCAAAGCAAAAGCCTCAATAGTGCTCAGAGCAGGTTACATCATTCTAACTGTTGGTTTTGGGTTGCATATTGGGGGGTCTGAACTTTTTTAATCGTGCAGGAGATGCATTTTGTGTTCAGTTCCGTTTGCGGTGTCGCACAAATTAGTGTGGAGTAACACGGAAGGATTCCCAAAAAGGAAATGCACTGACCAATCAGACGCCAGTTGACCCGCAATGTCAACAAAACACAAACGATGACTGAATTTGAAACACAATCTGATTGCACGCACACACGCACACACATGTTCCATGTTGAGGCATCACGGACGTATAAAGATCCGCAGTACAGAGTCCCGAAAGTTGAAAGATCTCTCCCTCTTTGCATCGCATTGTGATTAGTGAGAGCAAGAAAATGCCGGAGTCATGTTCATCATGCGACAAGCCCATCTTCGGGCAAGTCGTGAACGTTGATGGTTGGTGCAAGTGAATACCCCTCACTCCAAACACACACACACACACACACACACATACACACATCTCAAGCATGGCATACAACGGTGCCTATTAAATTAATGATTTTGGTTGTTGTTTTTCGATCCTTGTCTGGCGTGCATTCGTCTGTGATGTTACGCTTAGGGTCACCCATGTGCAAACCTTGCGCCGACGAAATCAACCAGGCAATATCGTCGGCAACGCGCGGTGCGAAGGCCATGTTCAACGCGGGTGGGCCGCCCTCAAACGCACAGGCGAGCCAGCAATCAAAGCCTGCACCCAGCCAGGCATCACCGTGAGTGGCTTGTGTGCCTGTGCGGAAGGACCTCATGTTTTTTAATACACGACCTGCGAACCGGTACAAGTGTGCGTGCGTTCTCATTTTGTTGTGCTTGTCGTCTGTCCATGCATATTTTGTTTCCAGCGCGCGGCCTTCTGTTACCGACTCCTCTTCGGGCGGCATCTCCTCAACGACGCCGTGGAGTAACAGCAAGATCAAGGGAGATTCGCCCCTTCCTCTCTCAGGCGCAAGTGTTGCAGAGAAAGATGCAGCGGAGGCTTGGGTGTTTGGCGGCGAAAACGCAAGAGGAGAACTTACCGGCGAAGTCTATGTTCTCGGAACAGGTATGTATGTAAGAACGGGTTGTGTGCGAGGCATTGCATTGGGCAGTCACCTTTTTAAGTCCCCATTTTGTGACTTGCATGTCACGCAAATTGTTCGGCTCCCTTACTGATATAGGAGCTCCTTATATGATTGTGATTCTCTTTCATAGAAGTGCAAACACTCATCTAACAGACACTTTTCTATTATTATTATTATATTTGCGCCAATCACGAATGTGCAGCCGGACTCAGCTCGTGGACCAAGGTACCAGTCACAGGTGTGCCTCCATCGCCACGCACAGGCCACGCGAGTGTGTTTGTGTCGGGGAAAATGTACACTTTTGGAGGGCGAACTGGACATTCGACAGAGGACGATGGCCTCTTTGTGCTGAACGCGCAGAGCAAGGCTTGGTCGCGCCCGCGTGTGCAGGGAGCGCTGCCGTCCGCGCGACAGGTGTGTGTCTTACTTACGCACGTTTTTAAGCTTCAATTGGGAAATCGTTCTCGCAAGTTGGACGAATATTTGTATTACTAACCACTTTTTTTTTCATCGGGCACTGCGTGCATACTCGCGCTTCGATTATGTCTTCCGCTGATGGCGACATCCAGGGCCATGCGCTTGCCGCAATCGGGGAGCACATTTATCTCTTTGGCGGTGTGCAAAACAACACGCGTCTCGGTGATTTCTACGTGCTTGACACCAGTGAGTTTCTGTGTTGGTTTTTTTTTTGTTGTGCAGATAGCCCTTTTTTTAATTTTCTTCCAGTGAAGTACCAATTTACTCGCAGAAGTGTGGTGTCGTGCCTACTTTCGCACCGGATGCGCGTTGTTTGTATGCACACATATTCTCATACAGTTAGCTTTGCGGGGCCATCAGGCTTTTTTTATGAGGCGCCTTTTGTGAGTGGCATGTTGCACATTGACACAAAATCACTCTGTTGTTACCTTGTCCTGCCCGCTATGAACTCAAAGTGCATCTGATTTTTTGCGCCGCCAGAATCTCTCGGATGGGTCCACGTGGAGCATTCTGGAAAGGCGCCGTCCCCTCGATCCGGCCACTCTCTTGTCGCTTCCGGTGGACAGCTCTACCTCTTTGGAGGCCGTGGCAAGTCGCACGATGCAGGCAACGCCGTGCATGTCTTCAACCCATCGTCCAAAGCGTGGTCTGTTCTCAGCCCCTCGGGGACGATTCCCGCTGCCGTTGCCGAGCACGGGGCATGCGCAACTGACGATGGAACTCTGTACGTGTTTGGCGGGAACGTACCCACAAAGGGCGAGGATGTGGACCATCTGTTTGCCTTGAACACAAAGAGTGAGTCGAGCGCCTCTTTGTCTCAGTAGTGTGACCGCATTTGATGAAAACCGAAAATGATGTAATTCGTTTGTTTGTTTTGCTCTGTTTGTGTTTGCATTGTTTTTGTTTGTTTTTTTCCCCATCAATTTGTAGTTTGAGTATGGGAGCGTTGTTACTTACTATATTGCTCTGACTGATTGCGACACCACGGACATTCCTTGCGGCGCAGCGGGAGAGTGGATATCGTACCAGGCTGCAGGCGCCTTTGGGCCCTCTCCATCTGCTCGGCGTGCACACGCATGTGTTGCCCTCAAGTCGAAACTATTCGTGTTTGGAGGAGCGGGGGGTTCGAGGGGCTCGCTGGACGACGTCCACATTCTCGATTTGAGTGGGTTTACTGTGGCGTGGATGTTGCTTGTTGATGTTGACTTGCAGACTACTTGTCTGGGGATGCAGAGCACGTTCTCACAAATGCAATACGAAAAAGACCGCTAACGTGTGCGCTCCCTGGTCCAAACCGGAAAACAGCCAAACTCAAGCCCGAATTTCGCCACGCACGCCCCGCGGCGCAGCATTCGTGCCAGTTGAACGACGACAGTGGTGCCACTACCACACCAGTGTCCCACTCATTGCCGACCCCCTCTGTTACTCCTGCGCCTGCTGTTACTCCTGCGCCTGCGCAACCCGTGCAGCAGCAGGCAAAACCGGCCGCCTCCCCCTCTGTGGCACCCGTGCAAGCGTCCACTCCGTCGGCGTCGAGTGCGGCGTCCGAAGCATCCGCGCTGAAGGCCTCCCTTGCTGCAAAAGAGGATGAAATTGTTCGTCTACGCTCAACGGGCGCGTCGTTGGAAGCTCAGCTACGCGCGGCGGACGAGCAGTCCAAAGCGGCTGCGGCTGCGGCTGCCAGTGCCAAGCAGGACGCCGAGAGTGCCACTGCCAGGGTCGCTGTCCTCCAAAAAGAGGTCGAAGCGGCGAAGGCGGCGAGTGCTGGGGCTGCAGCCAACGCAGGAGCCGCGGCTGCTTCTGCGAACAGAGATGTCGAGCTATCCGCCACTGTGGCGCGCTTGGAGGCCGAGCTTGACACGAGCAAGAAGGCTGTTGCTGCAGCTGTCGCCGAGAAGGCCAAGATATCCGAGGAACTGAAGACTGCAGTCGAACGGGCATCGTCGGCGTCATCGCAGAAAGAAACATCATACACCACCGAACTTGCGGCATTGAAGGTGAGCGTTGCTTCGTCGGACGCAAAGGTCGCGCAGCTGACTGCGGAGATTGCGGCGCTTAAGACCACCGTCGCTGAAAACGCAAAAGAAAAGGCCGCGCTGCAGAGCGAGGTTGTTTCGGCAAAGGATGCATCTGCGAATGCATCCAAACAGCTGCACATTGGTGCGAGTGAGGAGGTGGACAAACTGCGCGCGTCCGTCACATCTGCCGAGGCAAAGGCAAAGGCCTTAGCGGATGAACTTGCTTGTGTGCGTGCTGCTGCAGACGCGGCGCGTAATGATACGACGCTGAAGGAGAAGGAGCTCGCATCAGTGGCCGCACAACTTGCCGGCGCCGTTGAAGAGAAGGCACGCCTTGCCGCTGAGCTGAAGGTCGTGAGGGAGCGTGCGGAGAAAGATGGCAACGAGAAGGAAAAGTCGCTGCTCGCTGAAATCGCCTCTCTGCGGCCGAATATTGCTGCTGCGGAGGCGCGCGCAACGGCGGCGGAGGCGTCGCTGGCATCTCTCAAGGTATCCTACGACGCGCTGCAGGCGCAGGCAACGAAGTCCGAGGCGACTGCAAAGGACCTCCGGGGCAGCGTTGCTGAGCTCGAGAAGACGGTTGAGGGGCTGAAGTCGCAGCTGTCTGGTCGCGATGCGGATGGCGCGGCACAGCGTGCAAAGATTGCCGAGGTCGAGGCGCTGCTGGCGGCGGCGGTTGCCCGGGCAACATCTGCAGAGACGGAATCTGCGTCACTTCGAAAGAGTGCCGCATCGAGCGACGATTTGGGAGCCGCCAAGAAAGCCGCTGCGACTGCGGAGGCGGCGCTCGCGTCGACCAAGGCGCTTTTGGATGCAAAGGTGGCGGAGGTTACTGCCATTGGCGCAAAGATCTCGGCTCTCGAAACGGATGCATCCAATGCGAAAGGACGGGCGTCAACACTCGAAGCCGAGTCTTCGTCACTCAACACGAAGGCGGCATTGCAGGAGCAGGAGTTGTCTGCTGTCCGGACAAAACTGGCCGGCATTGAGACCGAGCTGGCTGCGACTAAGGCAGCGTCTGCGTCGGCGTCTTCCCAGGCAACCGCCGCAACAAGCGCGCAGGAGGCGGCGCGAAAGGAGGCTGACGCTCGCGCGGCTGCGGAAAAAGAGCGCGATGCCGTGCGTGCCTCGTTCAAAGATGCAGAGGCGAAAGCAAAGGACCTCGAAGCCAAGGTCAAGTCGCTTGAGGCGCAGGTTGCGCAGTTACAAAAGACAGCCTCGTCTGCCCCCTCACCGTCCCCCGCACCGCTGGCGGCTGCATCGAATACCAAGGACATTGCGCGGATTGCAGAGCTGGAAAAACTCGTCGAAACACTGCGGGCAGAAGTTGTGTCGGCGTCGGCGTCGGCGTCGGCGTCGGCCGGGGGACCTCCTCCTCCTCCGCCGCCAATGGGAGGGCCACCCCCGCCTCCGCCAATGGGACCCCCGCCCCCACCCCCGCCAATGGCAGGTGGGTTTATTTTGGACACGTGCTTGTGTGTGTTTTGCACTTTCTTGACAAACGTAACGGAATTTGACGCATTTTCAAACAAAACGCAAGAAGTAAGTCTTCTTCCTGAATAGTATTCTCATTTCGTTTCCCTTCCGTTTATTTACTTGCCTAAATTGTCAGGTGCTCCCTCCTTGCCCGCGGGCGATGCCAAGCGTGGCGCTCTTCTGGACCAAATTTGTGGCGGCGTGAAGCTCAAGAAAGCCCCCAAGCTGGAGGAGAAGGGACCCGGTGCGGCGTCTGGGCCGGCGTCGCCCCGCGGCGGATCCGCCACAAACTCGCCCAGTGTCGAAAGGAGTGGGTGTTTTTTTCTTTGTCTCATTGGAGTTCTTACCTGTCTGAAGCGTGTGTGTAGCCTGATGTGCGTGAATTGCCCCTGCTCTTCTGTCGGAATGGGTGGTTTCGACGGACATGCAGTGTCCAATGGGCGACTCGCGTATCATATTGGGCTTCAGTCCGTGCGAGTGCTGATTGCAGTAATTCTGACCAATATTTACGTGCAGAGGGATCCGTCGCTGGTGGCGGTGGCATGGGCGCACTGATGGCTGAGATGGCCGCCAAGAAGCTCCAGAAGAAAGCATAAGGCGTAAACAAGGCTGCAATGCAATCGTCCGGGGAACTTTTGTCCATTCCTGCATCATTTTGAAGAGTGCGCTAGTCACGTGATGTTACTAAAAGAGCGAACTCCTGTTAATAGTAGAATAAATGGCGGTTGCCATGTTTCGAAGTGGCTGAAGTTTGAAAATTTTCGGCTGCGACAACACAATTCATCGTGTCTTTGGTCGCTGTCCATCAATCACAAAAGATGGACTCGCTGTCGTCAAGGGGAGAAATAAGAAAGGAAATACAGGGCGCACTGAGATAAGGCAGGGCGTTGTGATTAGGAGACCGTCGGTAGCCCATCACCGCCGTTTCAGCCGCAGCTGCGTTGCCCACGACGACGGCGAAAATGCCGGCGGGCAAACCATCCCTCTGCCCACACCACGAGCAGCAGCTGTACTCGTGCATGCGCCTCCTGAAGGCCAAGGTGCGTGTTGCACAGTGAACTCTTGTTTGTGTTTTGGGACACTTTATGTTCATGAACTCGTGTTGACAATGGCCGGCCTGGAAAGTACTTGATATCGCATCGGTTGGATTACGTTTCCGCTTGCAGAGACGCCAACTCTTGAAGGAGATCGACGTCATATTTGAGAAGTTCGCTGCCACACGGTAAGAGATGCACATCTGTTTCATCTATGAGCTTGGGATTGATTGGTATTCCCGCATATTCTATTTTTTCTTCTTCATGTTCACGAATGGTATTTATGCTTTGCTTTACTGCAGGCTCGTGGACGATACATACACTCGCAATGAATTGGCGGAGATGCTGGGGGTGTTGCAATCGATAGCCAAAGGAGACTTGGATGCGGAGCTTGCCCATAGCTGCCATACGCATGCGCTTCTGGTGGCGCAACTTTTTGGTGCCGCACAATCCGCGGGAGTGGAGCTGTCTATTGACGAAGATGCCCTTGAGAATATGTGAGTGTCATGGAATTTCCTCTTTCGATTCCTGGTATTGCTGCGCCACTGAATGTTCGTTGCATTATAAGAGCTGCATCATGATTCGTTTCTTCGGTGCTAACTCTGCTCTGATTGGTTGCACTGATTTCTTAGGGACCTACTCAGTGAAATGGCTGCAAGAGAGGAAGAACTTGCGACAACGACCCATGTTGCATCAAAGGTTCGAATGCGAAAAATGCACTGGGTGTGGATGCTGTGTGATGCTGTTGCTTGTTGCCAATAGGACGGCGCAATAGTGCAATGGGAATACTGTCTGATTTTTTGCACACAAACAAAACAGGTGGCTGATGGACGCTGGCATCCGGCTGGAGGGTTTATCACCCCCACGGCACTGCTGCAGCAGGTAAGGCCTTCGAATAGTTGTGAGAACAGCGAGTATTATGGGGGCGTTTGAGGTGTCTGTTGTCATTGTCCCATGTGCTACTAGTGTGATGGTTTTGTCGAACCCAGTGTTGACCGCCAGTATGTGTGTGTGTGTGTGCATCATCCATCACGATATGGCATTCTACAGGACATCGACCGTCTGCGGAAGGAGCTGGTTGTCGCGCATGAGAGAACTAGAAAGGCAGAGGCTGCGGTAGGTGGCCAACACATGTGTGCTTTGCGTATTTTATGCTTCACAGGACACATTTTTGGTTCGCCTGACAACAATATCGGCATGTGCCAACAGCTACACTTTTCGGATCAAACAAAATGATGGCATATCTTACTGTATCTCTACCTTACGTCTGTTCTCTTGCTCTGCATTGCATATTGCTGTTCGGACACCAGGCGGCGGTCGGTCTTCTTGAGAAGAGTGCAATGGAGTCCATGCGAGCAGAGACAGCTGCCTTGCGCACAAACGTCGTGTCTGAAAGCACGCCTTCGGCGCCCCCCGGATGCACAACTCCAAGCCATGCGACGCCCCTGAAGGTGATTGAGTGTTGTCACTTGTCAGCCCCTTGAGTGTCGGGAAGCATCGCTGCACCTGTTTTTTGTGTTTGCTGGCATTTCCGGACACAATGAATTGGATGTGTTTTTAGTCATTATGATGGGTTGTGTTTCCTTTCTCATACGACCACTCACTCCATTTCTTTGCACTCTTGAATGTCGAAGTCTCCTGCCCTCTCTCCTCGCATGCATCCGCGACGGTTTAAGACTGATTCGGAGCGATCGAGTCCGTCGTTGCTTGGCCTGCCCTCGCCACAGCCGCCACCTCCACGCTCCCAGGTATGCCTGCTGTGCCGGCAATAACATTGCATCCTTGTATTGTTACTTTGCGACATGGCATCTGGTCAGGATACCAGTGTGTGTATTGTGCAGGGGGTGCATACTTGTGTTGAAGGAAGGGCACGGGCGGTCATTTCGCGCTTGCTATTTGCGCGGTGACGGATGTTGTTGTGTTGGGTACTTTGCAGACAGAGTGGAGAAATAATTGTGTACCATTTGATTTATTTCGGCGCGCCACTTGAAATAAGGAATGCATGCAACACAAGACGAGGATTGCGGAATTGGAGGCGCTTCTGGAAGCATCAAACGTAAGCATACCATTCTCCATGCGGCTACAAATTGCTCGCTCATATTATGTGGATGGCAATTTGGGGCTCTGGGTCTAAAAAAATTCAACGTTTCTATCACAATGCCGTGGCATTCGTCTTGTTTTCACGAGGCTCTGTAAACTACAACTTCCTTCACTCATCTTTTTGCGTTGAATCTCTTGCATACTATGTGTGGTTTACAGGGTCAAATCGGTGCACTCGCCAGGGAGGTCGGCGCCTTGCGAGTTGAGAGAGAGGCCGCGGTGGGTGCCGCAGCACTGGCAGCGTCACTTGAGAAGCAGGTGATCGCACTCACGGCTGAGAGGGATGCGCTGACAATCAGCGCGCAGGCATTGCACCGAGCAGTAACTGCACCCCCGCCGCCATCATCTGCGGATAAGGACGTCACAAAGCCAGACTCTGCCGTCACACCCCCGCGGCTTGCGTCCGTAACACAGACGAACAATCTCAAAAAGATGCTTACAACAAAGAATGAGCAGATTCGCGAGCTGCGAAACCGCCTCCGACGGTTGGTATCCGCAATTATCCCTCATTGCTCAATGGCACCACGACAAAGGGACATGCCATCAACTCACTCTTCTTCTACATGGGCTGCGTGTTTTCCGAAAAATGCAGTTACGAACCGGACAATTACGGCGTCGAAGAGGAGGGCTTTGTGAATCAGCGTGATGCGTGGGCGACGCAAAGTGCCGCCAATGGCATTCCGAGTGAGAAATGTACCCCCGATGATTCAGGAGGACGCGTGCCTGTCAATGCGCCGGCATCCAGTGCTGGGAAAACACCCGGTGACGGTATGGACAACGAGTTTGCAAATTCCGTCGGATGATACTTCGCTGGGTCCTAAGACACTGACTTGAATCCTTCATCTTAAGGTTCCGAAAGTGGTGTTATTTACCGAAAATTGTGCGGGCGCTTCGTTGGAAAATACGGCTTAATTTCATGACTGTTCTGCATTTTTGCGACGATTTGGTTCTTCTCATAAATTCCGACCTCTCATTTTTTACACCGGACATGGCCTGGTTAGTGTGAATGTTAAAAGCTGCAAAAAGTTGCAACAGTCGAGATGGCAGGCGTGGTTAGGTGTTGCAGCACATCATAATCTATGGGGTCTTGCGAGGGATTCTGCCTTTTTTGAGATGTAGCCGTAGCAACTGAAGTTTGTAAGTTGTGTCACCAAAACTTAAATTGCCATTAATATAATATTATATTTCTGCGTGGACAGGCGAATTGGGATATGTCACACAGATTCGGTCACCGTAGAAATGAGCGCGGTCATCACAATAAAGGTCAATAAAGCTGACAGCAACTCAGAAGAGATTCGCTTTCTTTTTCATGTCGGCTCGTTTCCACACTGGCATTGCCTCAAACGCCGCGCGATCCACACCGAGAACAGTGAAAAACTCGGCGTCGTCCAAATACGTTTCCAGTCTCGTTGCGTCGACCCCCGCAGGTAGCGGGCGCAGCTGCAGCTCCGCCATCGTGAAGGTTGTTCGTCGGTATCTCTGGAGAATGATATTAAGCGACACGAGACCCACGGCCTCGCTTGCATCCGGGGCGGTGGAGGTGCCGGCATCGTCGCCCTCGCCAGTCGCCGCATCTCCAACAAGAATGGTTGGCGTTGACGGCGATTGTGCGGCGGCCAATTTCAATCGCGCGCTGCACTCGTAATCCCAGCACTGAAAATGCTGCGTAAACTCGGTCGGTTCACCCCCGGCGTACACTACGTACGACTCAACCGGATGGGGGCGTCCATCCACCTCGATCACGTGAGCAGCATAGCCCGCCGCCGTCTCGAGCGCGAGCTTCCTGTCTGGCAGGTCCTTTGACGCCGGGCCGATCCACAGGTACACCGAGTCCCACGCGTCGAGCATGAATACTCCCCACGCGGCAAGGTCCCCCTGCTGCGGCGGATGCACCTCGGTGAACGTAAACTCGCCCGTTGCAGAGTGGAATTCAAACAGCCGCGGATCATGGGATGCCTTTTTGTGCATGTGCCTCGCCCTGGCCACGTGAGCGGGGTCGGGCTGCCACGTGGGCGCCGCGTAGACTGTCGTTGGACCGCAGGCTGCGGCATCACGGCGTGTTTCCGTGTCGAGTGCTTCCCAGAATGACGTCGGTTCACTCCCCTCGCGCACGTGCACCACGCCCTGCGCACCGCTCCCCGATGCCCCGATGGCCTCTGACAACGACGTCGCCGCCCGCACAGCATGTGTCCAGTTGCTCTCCGTGGCCAGCGATCCCCGCCACGCAAACACCGTCGACGCTATGGGCGACGCAATGATCACAGAATGGAGGTTAGACAGCCCATCGCGGCTCGGATGGTGGCATTCGACGACCGCCGCCCGCACGTGAGCACGTCCGTGCACGCTGTACATGCGCGTGTGCACCCACAGCGAATCGTTCATGCTCGTACGACGCGACACCGACAGCGATTCCGGCGCAGTGAGCAAATTTGAAGCCGACCCCAGGGATGCGCCTCCACTGCCACCAGGCACACCGGGCGAGCCGGGGACAGGCGCGGACCCCGCATCTACGCTTTGGCGGCGGAATGTAGCGGGCGACCCCATAATGCTGCGCCGCCGGTTGCCACTGGGGCTTGCATGGCCGTCACCAAATCCCATCGCACGACGAATGCGCCCCTTGTGCACAAACAATAGTCCCTTGAACAGAGAGACAAAGTGCCGCGTCTCCTTGCCCTGGGGCACGCGCACCTGTCGACCACCGTCCTTGTCCATGTCAACTGTGAACAGTGCCGCCGCCCCCTTCTCGTTGATGCTGGAGTCGACACCCTGCCAGAAATAGTACAGAGAAAGGTCGCGATTTTTGGGGCGATATGTGTACCGCATGACGTAACTTTCTTCCGAAAAAAGATGGCCGTGTTCCGACGGCAACACCAATTCCTTGTCAACTTCGCACACACGATAAACCTGATATTCAATGAAAACGCATGTGGGTGGGCAATGACAGATAGAACAGAGAGTGAATACAGCGAAAATGTCACATCACCGCGTACACGCACACACACACACACACACACACGCACACACACACGCACACGCACACGCACACACACACAGGGGTCGTGGCACCCACCTCGAGTGTACCGGTTGTTCCGTCGTCGTCTGGGGCATCGTCAGGAGGAAGGTGCGGTTTCGAGGCGAGAAGCTGCGCGGCCTCGCAAGGAACGAGATCTCTTTTTGACGCAGCCACAGCGCCGCCGACGTACACCTATCAGCCGACAAACCAATATGGTAAGTCGATACAAACACACACCCACACAAATACACAAGCACAGGCAACAACAAACAGGCACAACAAGCAAGGCAGCAACACACATTCGACCGCGAGGTGACGCCGAAACGAATGAAAAGGCTCAAAGCTCTCTAACAGCGCAATAATTTTCTTTCGGACATATTGTGGATTGAGTCACAGAAGACGAGTACACACGTGACATATCCACCTTTGCCTGAATGAGCTGCGCGTCGGGCCAGTCCGAGAACTTGTCCTTGAAGAGTACGGGCTCGGTTCCCGCGGCAATGCGGCGGAGAATGGCCCACGGCGGCCGCTTCACCTCGTCAAAGAGTCGACGCGCCGCATCCATCGCGCCCTTGCGTGCAGCATCCGGCGCCTTCTTTCCCACCCACAGATACACCTCCGACCCAGTATCCACCACAATCGACTGCGTCGGATCGAGCGATGCCATCGACGGAATGCGGCCGCTCATCTCCGGAATTGCCGAGAGCTCGCCGTCGTACGCGCTGTAAAACCGCCACTGCTCTACCGTCTCCCTCTCGAATGCCTCATCCGCAATCGGGTCCGGCGCAACATTGTCGGCCATCGACAGGCGACGTCCCTCGGAGTCCTTGACGGACAGCGCCTGCCAGAAGGCCGCAGAGTCCTTTCCGTTGGCGTTCACCTCCACAATTTGCGCACGGCCGCCGCGCTCCTGGTTTTTGATGCGCACGCACATGTCTGCCGCCTTAACTTTCTCAATTGCGTTTGCAGATGGTGTGTTATACTGGTACAGCACCTGGCCGCAGTCGAGGACAAAGACGCCGCCTTGCTTGAGCGTGTCGTGGGAGCGCTCAACAACTTTCGACTGGATGCGCTTGCGTCCACGCACGTGATAGAGCATCGGGGCAGATTGCGAGGGGATGCCGCCGACGCTGAGAGCCGCTGTGTAATCAGATGTGTCGAAGAACGATGCACACAACACACAAAAAGGAAGATCTGTGTGTCAGACCCCGCATATACCAAAAGCAGTCAAATACAAAGAAAAGATAGACTGTGATGCGTGTTGAATTACAATGCTCGACATATATGAACCGTTCGAGAAAGACATCAACATAATAACCCGCAGAAACAGTCAAACCTCACCTCCCGTGACGGATCCGTCGTCGCTCCCCATTGACACTTTCCGTAGCTTCACCTGGAAGCTCTCCGTGCTTGCAAGAGCGCTCTTTGCCTCGTTCCCCAACGCTTGCCCAAGGTCCGCCAGCAATCGCAGCTGGTCCGCACGCACGCCAGTCGCCTTGCCACTGCTTCCACCGCCACCGCCACCGCCATCCCGTTTCCTGTCCTTGTCGCCATCGTACTCGTCCAGCCGATTTTGAAGCTGACGGACGGGATTGGAGGTCGACTTGTGCCGCTGCGGGCGCTTGATACTGATCCGGTTTGCTGTGAGTGCCTTGAGCGTGGGCATATCTGAAGTAACGTCGGCGTATTCCTCGATGAGTGACCGTTTTCTAGGCTGTAAAAATGGAGTGCGGCGAAAGCAGTGACCATGTTAAAGTGCGAGAATGTCAATTATTAGTCATTCGCAGACATGGACAATCCGGGAGCAGTACATAGAAAGCAGACAATCGAATCAAGAACAGCTATAGCGCAATGCAACACACAACATACAGACACACACACATACCTTCTCGAGCTCATCCTCAGTCTGTTGCCGTGCAAATTTGCTTACATCCTTGTTGGACGCCTTGCGCTGCATCTGCGGCTTCTTGAACTCTCCCGCGTCGTCCTTGTGTGAGCCATGCGAGGGCGCCGCGTGTGCGTGCAGATTTCCCTTGGACGACTTGCGAAGCAGAGCGGGCTTCCCGGTGGGCGACACTTCCTCCGTCTCATCTCCTCCCCTCCCGCCATGCTTACCGCCAGATCGCACGATGGTCGACGTGGGACTGGGTCCTTTCTCATCCACAATGGTTCCCGCCGGTGGTTGCGGCGATGTGTGCGCAGAGTGAGATGCAGTGACGGGTCCAACCTGCAGCTTTTTGCTGCTTCTGCTCCGCGCAAATACGGGCAGTGGTGCGGCCGCCACCTGGTGGGCTACATGACCAGGCTGCCCTGCTCGCGACGTCAGCGATCCAGATGACGTCCGCACTCGCGGCGTCACGTCGGCAAGCTCTTCGTCCCCGGTGCCATCAGTGTCAGTGTATGAGTCACTCTCTCCAGGCACAACAGCCTTTTTGTCCGACCGCAGAAACTCAACCCGCTTGGTATGCGCTGCGTCGACATCCGCACCGTCGGCCTTGGTCTCCTTCGTGGTGGTGGAGACATCTGCTTCCTCCCTGTGAACGCCCGGTGACGGCGTTGACTCGGCAGGAATTGAAATGACGTCTTCCACGTCAATGGTCGACGCAATTCGAGAGACAATGGCGCCGCGCGCAGCATGTATGTCGTGAGTTGGCGTATCTACAGGCACCATAGACACAGCCGTTCTCTTGTTGGAATCAGCAGAAGCATACTCTACTTCCTCAACGGCAACAGCCGGAGCACATACGATCGGGATAACATTGGTTGTGGCGAATGTGTCGCGTGCGGGGGCATCTGCTTCCGGTGCAGCAGAGGGCGCGGGGGCGACGGTCAAAACCACAGCCGGTTGCTCTGCCATGCGCACCCTTTTCACAGCTGTTGTCGTTGTTTTTGCCGGCGACGTCACTGGGGATGTCGCAGATGGCGTCACAGCCCTTCCCGCCGGCGACGGAGAGCGTACGCGGGCGGAGCTGCCAGCCGAGAGATCAGCCTGCCTCTGAAAGTTGGTAGCCACGGATGCAACGACGCGACTCGACGACAGGTTCAATTCCGACAGGTCCGCGCCCTCGCGTCCAGACACAACCGTGGCAGACGAAGCGGGCCGGCCTCGCACGGGCGACTGCGCCCCGGGTGATTCGTCACCCGTGGACGCAATCTGCTCCCACATTTTGGTTGCCGCACGCGCAGAGCCGCCGGGCACTTGGACACCGGCGTCAATCCGCGGAGATCGATCCGGGGGAGGAGAGCGTCCTTGCGAGTCAGCAGAGGGAGCGGCGGCGGCGGCGGCGGCGGCTGCAGCCTCGCGCACCCAGGGCGGCTCCGATGAGGGGCTCAGTCTCCGCGGCGTGCCTTCGCCAGGAGCAAACCTGCTCGGGGACGGATCGCGCTTAACGGGCGACGGCGCGTCCATCTTTGCATCTTTCGCAAGCCCCAGCTGCTGCATGGCACTGCGCACGCTGCCCCGCTTGATGACGCCAGTGTCGGCGTCGCTCGAATATCCCGACTTGCTGTCCGCCTCCGCCTTCTCGGGGACCATCAAACTGGATGCAGAATTGGCGCGCTTTGTTATCGGTGACGCCGCGGCAGGCGACGAAAGCAATGAAGAAACGCCTCTTGATGCGGTCTTAGGGGCGTCGTGGTCCAGCTGCGGTTTGGGCGGCCGCGAGGCGCTCTTCGTTGTTACGGCATGCCCACCGGCCTCCGCCTTTGACGAGGATTTTCCGTCATGTTTTGTGTCGGATTTTCCTTCATGCTTTGTTTCGGATTTTCCGTCGGTGCGTCCCGCGCGGGCGTGCGCACTGGACGATTTATGCGGAGCCGCGTCCACTTCGCTGCCCTGTCGTGCTAATTTGGCGGCGGAGGATTTTGGCGCAGGAATATCGTTTGAAGTCGCAAGCCGCCCCGACGACCCGCTGCGCGCGATCCGCGATGTTGGCTGCTGCTCCCCCGAAGACGCCGACGCCGCCGCCTTCCCAGTGGCAAGCTCGGATGCGCTTGGATTGCGCTGCATTTTCCTTGCAGTAGAGGGCGAGGCCGGTACAGGCACGTGATCGCCAGCTGCCGCTGCCGCCGCCGTGCTCGAAGACCGAGTCCGCGCAGGCGATCCCTCTGGCAGGTCGGAGTTGCTCGGCGTGCGCTTCATGCCTGCTCCACTTCCCGACGCAGAGCGCACCAACCCCTTGGGAGGTTTACTGTCACCGGTTGTCCCAGATGACGCACCAGCGGAAGAAGATGGCGTCGTCCGTGCACTCGACGCAACGCGCCCCCCGAAAGCAGACGCCGCGACGGGCTCTGCCGAGGCCGCGTTCAACTCGGACTTGCTGTTCTGTCTCCGCATGCCATCGCCCGTTGGCGGTCGTCCCGAAGGAGGCGCCGATCGCACACCGTCCGCAGCGCGTGTCGAGCCCACATCAGACGATTTGCTTCCCTGCCGCCGCATGGCCGACGATGAACCAGTGGACGCCACTGCCACGGCCGCTGCCGTCAGTGCCTGCTGTTGTGGCGCCGTCTTGGCGGCTGCGTCTTGCGTTGTTATGTCCCCCTTGATGGAGGCTCGCCGAGGGAGGCCGGATGGGCGCGCGGCGACATCGGTTCCACTTGGCTGTCGAACCATCTTGCGCGCACTCGCCGGGGACTCGGTCTTGTCTGCAGCAGATTGCGCTCTGTTGAGCTCTCCCTTGCTCGACGACCGTACCATCGTTGTTCTCGGTCGCTCACTTGCCCCATCCACTGCGGAACCCGCCCTCGGCGCATCTGCAGACCCCGACACGGAGGAACGAGATCGCACCCCGGATGACGACGTCCGCAGGGAAGCCCCATCCGACTGCGACCGCGACCGGAATGCATCTTCCCCAGCCGTCGACTGTGCCGCATCGGCAGTCACCTGCCGCGGTAACCGCGACTGTCTTGAAGGCGACGCACCCACACCAGGCGTCCCGGAAGCACTCACGCCACCGCCGGCATCGCTGGCTGTGCGAGTCCGCGGGGGAGCCGCAGCTTCCTCTGCACCCTTTGCCGTAAGCGTCACAACTTTACGGACATCGGGGGACGCCGACGAATCATCTGCAACAGTCGCCGACGATACCAACCGCGAGGCTCGCACCCGCACCTTCACAGGCAAAGGCGGGTCCGTTGGTGTGGAGCGCACACGCGTTGCAGTCAGAGTACCCCCAACATCCCTTGCCGTTCCGTCTATCGATCTGCGCGCCGGCGACGGAGAGCTCGCAACAGCAGCTATTTTCTCTCCCGGCGAGGCGACGGATTCCGTGGCAGCACGCTTTAACCGCGGCTTAGCAGAAGACGCAGCCTCGTTAGACGCAGAGGAGGTGCGCACGCGTGGCGGGCGGCCCGATCCCGCATCGCCAGCCGCGGCAGTCGTCGTAGTCGCAGTCGGTGTCTTGGTGTCGTCTCCTCTCGCGCTGTCGGCAGTTGATGTCCGCATTCGTATACGCTCGCCGCTGTTATTGGCGCTTGTATCAAGCGTCTCTCGTCGTCGCACGGGAATAGTGCGTGCTTCGCCATTGGATGGGGAGGGTGCTGCCGCGGCAACAGGGACAGGCACAGAGGACCCGGTGAGTCCCCGACGTGAGCCCATCGACATGGATCGCTGCTCCATTCCACGCGACGATGCCGTGTCCGTGGCCGATGATGACGTCCGCATGCGGGGTTGCTGTAGCTGTTGACTGTCGGCCGGCACTTTCGGAGCTGCGCGGAAGAGAAAACACCCACGTATTTGTTAATTGTATGGCACTTTGATGTTTAAAAGAAAACACGCGAAAAATGCCCTGTCAGAGCGCTTCTTCGCATGCACAATGCAGCATAAAAGGGTGCTGTGAATGGACATGATTTGAGTACTCACTGTTTGGAAGCGAGGGGCCATCATCGCCTCCATCAGATGCCTGCAAATGACCGTCAATGGTTGTCGAAATCAGTGGGAGCGATAGCACCTCAGATATCTCAATTTATCTTTCGCAGATCATCTCAAAGAGTTCAAATTGAATGTGGAAAATTCGCACACAAAAATTGACTCCATTCTCCTCCAAGACAAGGACACCACTTTTTACCTCGGCATCATGCTGCCCAGACGACACCACGTCGTCAATAAGAGACTTGACTTCGCGGTAGCTGCGATACCAAGCCCGCATGGGCTCCTTCTCTGTCTTTGTGGGCTGTGTGGCAAGACGGACAATTGCACAAGAAAAATACACACACTTGTTGAGAGCCATTCCCATTCCCGCAAAAAGCGATAGCACTGCTATCACTACAAATCCAATCATTACAGCGCGCTTTCAAAGAAACAATGCCGCAAGCATGTCGACACAGCTGTGGCAATCATTGACAATGCCACAGCGTTTTTGGCGACACACATACAACGAGTCCTCACCATCCTCCCAGTCTCTCGTTCAAACTGAATGTCAAACGCCCGCAGATTTTTCTTAATAGCACCCTTCTCCCTCAGCAGCGCATCCAATGGAAGCGTCCGCAAGTAGTCTGCCGAAGGCGGCTTTGAGTCCGTCGTCGACATGTTTCCGTCGCCGTGAGGGTCGAGTCAACGACGATGCTGTGAACGACCAACGGGGCAGTTTATGCTCGCACTGGCATCCCTTTACTCGGGGTGACTAGAGCGCGCATCCATTTCTCAATCGAACGTCCAAAAGCAGTGCATCCCTTGCCTTAGTTAGTTGCTGATAACTGTGTGTCGGTCAACATGTGTCGCTCCGTGCCAGCGAATTACATACAACACTAATAACGGTCACACGCAACCGCAGGCCGCCTGCGACAAGGAACATGAATCACAAGTGGATGAATAGTCTGCCGCGTTCATTCTTTCAAGATGTGCAGTCATGGTGTGTCAAAGGCAGAGAAGCATCCTCCCCATATTCGTGCTGTTGGTGAGGCGTGCAGTGTGTGCATCCCAAACACGCGCGCACACCTCACAAACTGGGTCAGTTTGTTTACTGAGTAAATTGGTCCACTCGGACAAACTGAGAGGTAGTAAATTGCCTTATATAGCAATTCAAATTTTATTGCGAGATCTCGGAAATAGCGGTTGTCATGGACTGGTCGAACTGACAAAAAGTAACGGCTGTCTAAAGACGTGAGTTGTGTTGCATTGTCCATGCACGAATAACCAACTTGATTTGATCTTACTACTTCTTCATCCTCCTGTTTCGGACTGACCTGACAAAACCACCGACGCAACGCAATCCAATCTTTCAAGCCCTGTGCAATCATGTGGGGCTATCGCTGTGAGTTTGTCGACTCGACTGTCGTTGATCAGTTTGAGGCCGCTTTGCAAACAAAACTCGAAATTATGGGTGGATTCAACACAAGTGCAGCAAATGTGCTCTATAAAGTGTTCGGAGAGTTCGATTTGTCGCGCTCGGGAAAGGTGAGAGAGCGGGCGCGTGTGTGTCTGGTGTGCGTGTGTGCGTGTGTATGTGCGTGTGTGCGTGGCGTGCGTGCAAGTCTGTGTGTGTGTGTGTGTTGTAATGTGTGTGAGTGTGAGTGTGGGTGTGTATGTCACTGGTGTATTTGTGTGTGTTTATGGATGCGTGTGAATTGTGCTTCAAACATTTGTTCTATATCTTATCGCCGACCGAGGTTGATGCAGTGGTGATCATTCGATTAATGCTTTGTGTGTGTGTGTGTATGTATGATGCAGACGGATCTCGTGGAGTTTGAGCATGCGCTTGAGAGACTGAACTTTCTTAACAAGAAGCGTGAGATCAAGGCTCTATTTCGGAGATATGACATTGACAACGACGGCATTATCGATTATCGGTGAGTCATCCGTCAGAAGAGGTCAATCAGCCTGTGTTTCGTGGTTTTCGTACATTAACGAATCTAAAAGGACCGCCATCGGCTATTGGCGACCCTGTTTTCGTGACTTCTTGTCACTTTGTTTTGTTCCAAATATTGTTCGTGCGTTTTAGGGTAGAGTTTGGTGTCAATAGCCCCAATCACTGGGCAGTTCTTCACTTTGGTGTTGATCCGCAGTGTCGCTGTCGTTCGCTCATTCATCATCCTGCAGTGACATGGGACTCTCACTTACGCGAGATTCGCCAAGTAGATCCATTCCTGCTATCGGACGTTTTCGCGAATTTCTGGGAAGTCGATGTGGTGGATACCAGGCGCTTGCAGATCTCAAACGTGCACTGTCATCTCTGGATCGCAACCGCAGCGGAATGCTTGACAAGGGGGACTTGATGCGGAGTGTTGTGCAGATGCTCAACAGCTTTGGCGTGTATCTAAGTCCCTCTCATATTGAGGATTTGTGCCCATACTTTGAGAGAACCGGGGACGGCCGCATGCGATACGACGAGGTATGGTGTGCGGTGCCGATTCGTTGCAGTGAATGATGAGCACTGTGTGGAAGGGTATGATGATAGTGAAGATGGGACGCAGCCGTCACTTTGTCCTTTTGTTGTTATGTCCCTGGGTTGATTGTTGTGAACGACTTTATTGAGGCAAATCGCATTTTGCACCACACTTTAACTTCACTCCGCTTGACTTTGTTCCGTCCTGTCGTTTATCGGCACAGTTTATCGATGCCGTGTGTGGCCCCATGCATCCACACAGAGTAGCGCTTGTGAAGATGGCCTTTGATTCCCTTGACACGTGAGTGCCATTGTAGATTCACTTTTTTCCTGCGTAGTGTCTGTGGAGCATGGGCATAGCGCTTAAGACACTGTGAACACCACATCTTGCGTGGTATGGCCGTCAGTTTCACCGAAAGCAGAATTGCTTGTTGCAGTTCAGTTCGAGCGCGCTCTCATCCTGGTTTCTCACTTCTATTGTTGCTCTCGTGTGTTTACAATTAGAGCACAGAAAAAACATGACTACTGCAGGTGATATATTGCCACTTTATTGTTATGCTCGCGCCGCTAATACCCATGACATATTCCGTTACATGATTTGGATTGCATACGCAATAACACGTGCGCGACGCAGTGAACGGACTGGCGCGGTGACCCTCGCCCACGTTGGCGGGCAGTACGATGTGTCTCACCACCCGCGCGTGAGATCGCAACAAATCCGACCCCGCGATGCGTCACTTGAACTGATGCGAGTGTTTGACAAATCAGCAGAGCAGTTGGTCAGTTTTGACGAATTTCTGGGATTCTACCGGTGGATAAGGTAGGCGGTTCCGTGCACAGCGATTTGTGTGGGCGTGAGTTGTAGTTGTATGCATGTGACCCAATCCAATGTGACGGAACGCCGAGACCGACACTCGCACACCGAGACTCCTGTATGTCCTCAAACACTCAACCGCCCCCCCGGGGTCATATCTCTCTCTCATGCGTTATGAATTGTTGCCCAATTTGCAGCCCAAATATCGACAGCGATGAGTACTTTGAGTTCATGATGCGCTCTGCATGGCACATACCTGGGATATCGCAGCAGCTTCCAGCGGGAGAGCTTCGTCTACTCGTTGCACACAGGTGTGTTTGACTGCATTGAGGGGACGTGCAGCATCGATTTGCATTCGTGGCTTCTGTTTTATTTTTGTTCGCGTGACGCGATACTTTTATCTGATGCCACTTCGCTCTCGCCGACATCAGTTATGCTGTATTACATCAGTGATTGTCACAGATGATCTTTCTCACATGCAGTTTTGTTGCCGGTTTCTGCCGTTTATTTCCACATTAATTTTCCGACTTTAGAGACGGATTGTTTTCGATTGAGCATGTGCGGGCGGACGCATCCACTGATCCTGCGGTCATACTGTCCCAACTGCGGTCATTGCGCGGTATTGATGCATTGCATGTAGACATTGCATTCTGATCGCCAACACACTATGACTGAGTTGTTTGGGTGTTTGAACTGCCTCGGCTGGTCCGTTTGTGCGGTGGTGGTCACGGCACCCACCGCCCGTCAGTCCAATTATGATCAACAACAACAGTCACCTGAATCAGAGGCCCAATCGGTCCGACAATTGATATTTATTTTGTTCACTGTACCAGCCCGCGTGGGGCGCTCGTGGCGTGTCAGTCCCAACGATTCATGTGACTTACTATTGAGCCTGCAGTGCAATTGGGGAACCGATCATCACAGTTGCAGTGATTTTGTATTCGTCAGTCTGTGCCGCCGGCGCGTCGGTTGGTGCTGTCGCCGATACTGATTGCATGCAGTGAGTGGATCGAGAGCAAGTCAAGTCTGTCAGAATATCTGAATCACGGCTTGGCAATGCCCGGCAAGTGAAACTGATCTACCGATCTGTTTAGGGCGGTGCCATCCGAGTGAAGATTTAGTCTCGGCCGTCACCCGGTTTGGGCAACAGTAATCTGAATAGTGACAGCCATAATCACATAGGGAACAGGACCCCGAGGGCCACCCGGTGCTCATGAGTCTGACCCGCTGGACCGGCCGTCTAACGATGCCCCACATCATGATTTGCTTGTCAGTCTTATCAGTTGCAGTCCCAGACCTCCCCGGAGACCTCCAGACCGTCCGAGTATGAAAAACAGTATTAAAGCTCTGAGCGACATGCATACTCTATGCTGGCACAGCGTGAGTCGCGCAGCACTGAACTGAAGGTGGCTGTCAGTGGGTACGTACCAGGAAATGCGGCCGCGGCACACACCTTCACGACACTCGGCACGCCGGTGAGTGAATCGTGCTCGGGCCGGCAACTGAACTGATCAGAATTGCACGGCTGTATTTTTCAGTTGAGTCTGTTGCCGATTAGTTCATCTCAAACTACGACACGCCGGGTGTCAAGTACCCAGTTACGATAGCCACTGAGGCCGGCTTCGGCAAAACTGATACTACCTCCTGGGCCACACAGCACAGCACCGCCGAGTAGTCGCGTGGACCGGAGCCGGACACGCCGGGCACTCACGGCCTGGCCCGCCGACGAGTTTGAATTTGTGACATTCATTTTTTAAAACACAGTGGTTTTGACTGCACAGCTGCAGTAACTGTCAGTGGGACGTGAGATAGTCGACTAGTAACTGGTTAAGGGAGCCTGCCGCCGAATTGAAAAATTATAATATCAA
>CALSCR010003407.1:0-19858 GCA_943704495.1 Pigoraptor chileana | reverse complement strand
CAATCACCCTGAGGACGGGTCTGTCGTACCGCGAAGGCTCTGCATTGATTGTGAATCCTCCCTCTTCCACTGCCCAGCCATTCGATTACTCGAATGTGACTGTGACTGGACGCAACATCATTCGTATGTCGATTGGCAGCGTGGGGCCCGGCCGTGGTGTCCAAGTCAAGGGTATCCGCATTCCCGTTGATCGACAGAGCGACACTGGTATTCCATCCGCTATAGTGATGACCCTTGAGACGACCAGCGACAACGTCACACCCGCGTCAGTGGCCATGAAGGCGCCAGTCATTTCCGTTGCATCAGACGCAAAACTTCACGCAACGCTTTCGGTCCCGGATTCCATTGATGCGGGCACAAGGATCACATGCCTCACGGTACTTGAAAACCCGACTGCGGCAGAGGCGTTCTCCGTTGTTGCAACCATTACAGCGGATGCGCGGCTATCAATTCGCAAGTTATCCTTGCGCTATCCCTGCAACGAGCCCGTCGTGAATTTTGGCGGCGCAACTAAGTCCATGGAGTGCCAGGTCGGTCGCATCTCAAACTTCGGCAGCGCTGCCCTTGATTTTGCACTGGATGCAGTGGACGACGCGCACATGACGGGCGCTGCGAGTGCGTCTGTGAAGGTATCCCTTGCTTTCAACGACGGCCCAGCTCAAACTGCCAACACATCGACAGTCGCAATCAATGCGGTCTCGAACCTTGTGATTGGCGCCATCGCCGCAGCGCCCACCCGCCGTCCCTTTGTACCCGGCCGTGCATTTTCGGTGCGCGTGCCCATCACGAACCAAGGGCCGTCGCGCATCGCCTCTGGCAAAGCCAAACTGTCACTGACGTTTCCCACAAACGCGGTTGCATTTGTCCTCGCGTCTCAGCCCGCGAACTGCAGTGTGAAGACCGCCGCTGACAAGACGAGCATTGTGTGCTCACTTGCGGAACTCGCACCCGGCGTATCCCTCAACAACCCGTTTTCGCTGTCTGTGAGCCCGTCGTTTGCCTACACCACTGACAAGGTGCGCGTTACGGCGACAATAACATCGACGCAGACAGATCCCGACGCTGTCAATAATGAAAAATACGACGAATTTCCGGTGGTTTTCACGCACGACATCAAGTTTGTGAGCGCCTCTGCTCCGACGTCAGAGCGACGTGTGAACCAGACGTCTGCATTCCGCTACGTCATTTCAAATGGTGGCGTCAACCCCACGCCTGCATCGGGATGCGCTCTGCGGGTAGTTGTTACACCTAGCCGTTATAACGTGGCGGACACACTGCCCATTGTGATTGCGCAGGCGACCGGCTCTGACACGTGCACCTCGACGTATGAAGGCACCAATCTTGCCTACGCATGTGCCCTCACGCGCGCGATCACCAACAGCACCGACCGCGCCATTTTCTCTATTGGGTTCTATCTGATGGAGAAGGGGCGCGCGACTGTCGATGCTGCCCTGTCGTGCCCCGAGCTTGCCCCAGGCGTCCCGTCCGACACCAACACGGCCAACAACTCGCGCTCTGATACTGTCAACTACATTGACTTTTGCATGCTCTCGCTCAGCACCCGCCCGATCCCCGATGTCTCTACCATTCGCCCGCGCTATGTCCTCGCGGGAACGCTTCGCAACCGCGCGGGTGCTGTGTGCAAGAACATTGTTGTGAACATCGCGACTGACGGCGCCGGATCGCAGGTCAACCAGCAGCTGTCACGTGACTCTGTCGAGGGACTGGGCGGCGTCACCTATGCATTTCCGTCGAGTTCTGTCGTGTCCATTACGATTGCGAATATGCTTGACACGCTGTCGTTTAGTGTTGTGTTTGACCAAACGACATTTGAGGTGGGATCGGCTGTCACTCTGACTGCCACCGCATCAACAACGACGCTCAATCTTGGGGATAACTCGCTGCTGACGTCAAGACAGGTGATGAAGGTCGGGAAAGCAGTGGTGTCGGTGGGCATTGTCTCTGCGCGGACGGTACCGCCTCAAATTGCGCGCGCTACAAACGGATACTATTTTGATGGCACAGAGTTCAAATTTGCGCCCGTTTCCACGACGACCAACGTGAGCTTCATTTTTGGCGTCAAGAACTACGCAGAGCCGTTTGATGCGGCGGTTGGGAAGAAGATCCAGCTGCAGCTGCAAGTGTCCCTCCAGGACTTCACTGGTTTCTCAAAGGTGCAGACGTACGCATATTCGCAGGGTCGTTATCCGACGCCCGCCGACGACTTGGTGATTGCTGACGCACTCAACGGCATTGCCCCCAGTTACGATTCAAACCTCACGGCGTCGTACATGCGCGATCTGTTTGTTGGCGTCGTAGACTCCGGGACGAAGAAGGCACAGGACTGCACTTCTCCCCTCGAGACGGGCGAGATCACTTGCACCGTCCCTGCCATCGAGAGGAATGAGCAGGCGTCGTACGAAGTGCGCTTGTACGCATACAACTACCCGAAGCTGATGGGATACAAGCTGGTCGTCACTGCGCAGCTATCAACTGTGGACGGGGCGTTATTTGAGCTCGCTTCGAAATTCACTACGTACAGGTCCTCCATGGTCGGTGTGCAGAGCTTTCAGACGTTCGATTCAGTCGCTGAGCGCTCAAGCGCTGTCACGACGTCCAAGACGGACACCAAGACCATTATTATCGCTGTTGTGTGCTCCGTTGTCGGCATTGCAGCTATTATTGGCGTTCTGCAGTGGAAGTGGAAGTTTTTCAATCGCAAGCCAAAGCCTCCCGCCCTTGGACTGGACGATGCATACGGCGCGTCATTCTCGTAGACGCCTCTGCAGTGGTGCACTGGGCATTTTCTCCGCCCCGCGCGCTGCTGATCACTGTTCAACTGGCCGTCAACCTGATTCGTTTTTTCTTCTCCCTTTTCGGCCCCATTCCCTCTTCCATTGGGCTTTTTGTCTATTATCGGTCACGAGGTGAATCGGCACGTGCGTTGTTAGTTGGATTAAATCCCACTTTATTCAAAATGTCTTGTAACGCATTTCATTTCTCTTGGGGCGCATTCAGCTCTTTTTCTTCTGCATATATTTGTGTATTTGTTCATCCTCTCTCCGAGAGCGTCTATTTCGGCGACTATTGAAGTTTTCAATATAAAAGGAAAAAGAAAACATTCAACATTGGAGTTGCACATGGCCGACCCTTGCTGGACCGACGAAACGAATGAGCAGAAGAAAGCGAAAAGACGTACAGGATCACCGCGCCGACCGCAGTGAGTGCCGGCTGCCAGAGTATATTACAAGGGTACTGTACCCTTCGTATATTACTCGAATAGTCGCCGAGAGACATGGAATGAAAGGCGCTTTTAGAACATGAGATAACAGCACGCCGGATCATCTGTTGTTTATCCCGGCGTCCGCCACGTTCTTCAATCTCAACGTTTAAAATATATTTGTCCACAAATTGACCGCAAATTGTACAACTCGGAAGCCGTTTCACGCTCTTTTACACATGTCACAGATCCATTATCGTGATGCAATGGAAACTGATGCTGGCTGACATAATAAGGACTGCTCAGTGAGTTGCCCGTCAACTGACATTTAGTACGGGGTTCAGGATTTGTGCCGTACAATTTAGTACTAGTCTGGATCACCCCGCAAACCACTACCGCTTCTTGCGAGAGCCCGTAATATTTATTACGGGTAAATAACAAAGTGATGATTTTATCAAACACAACTCAGTCGCACATAATGTATCACATCAACGCAACAAATGAACCAACAACTCACAATGAATACGAACTCGTTTGTGTTTATACAGTGTTATGAAAATGACTTGAATTTCATTCAGTAACTTCAAAGTAGTTAAGTTACGCCTGCCAGTCGCCCCTTCGTGATTAGTTGGTGTCTCGGCCACTTTTTCTGCGCCGCTTTTTTTATACGATAGATGCTGCAACTGCTGCGGTGAGCTCGAGGGTTGCTTGACAGCCAGTCGGGATGGGGCATTCGGACGCAGAGTACGCGGTGCCCGACCGCGTGTGGGCGACACTCCTTGCCGACATACGCTGCGGGCAAAAATTGCGCAGGTAAGCTCTGTCTATCCCTTGTGTGTGTGCATGTGTGTGAGCGTGAGTATGTATGTAAGAGTATGTGTGTGTGTATGTATGTGAGTGTGCATGCGTGTTTGTGTGTGTGTTTGTGTTTGTGTGTGTGCGTGAGTGTGTGTGTGTGTTCGTGTTTGTGTGTGTGTGTTCGTGTTTGTGTGTGTGTGTGTTCGTGTTCGTGTGTGTGTGTGTATGTGTGTGTGTTTGTTTGTGTGTATGTATATGTTTTCGTTTTTGTTTGTGTGGGTGCATGTATTTGTCTGTAGTGTTGTGTGTATATATATGTGTGGCTTGTGTGATATATGTATGTGTGTGTTTGTGTGTGTGTGTGTATGTGTATGTGTATGTGTGTTTGTGTATATGTATTGTTTCTTCGTGTGCGTGTGTGTTTGTGTAAATATGCATGTGTGTGTTCATATGATGTGTATGTATGTGTATGTATGTTTATGTATGTGTATGTATGTGTATGTATGTGTATGTATGTGTATGTGTATGTGTATGTGTATGTGTATGTGTATGTGTATGTGTATGTGTATGATGTGTATGTGTATGTGTATGTGTATGTGTATGTGTATTTGTATGTGTATGTGTATGTGTATGTGTATGTGTGCGTATGTATATATCTGTGTGTGTATGTGTATGTGTGTATGTGTATGTATCTTTATGTATGTGTATTTGTATGTTTGTGTTTGTATTTTTATATATATATAATATGCATATATTTATGTGTCTGTGTGTGCGGTGTGTATGGGTGTGTTTATATATAGTCAAATCTGTAAATTCAAGTTCTCATTGAGTGTACAGACTCGCCTATTATTCTGTTCGTTTCTTTTGCTGCTCACTGGTTCCGTGAAATCACACAACTGCAGGCTCTCGATCGACCAGATCAACGACAAGTCGCATCCCCTTGTGTCGTTGTCGGATAGCAAGGCACCGGGTGCACGCAAGACCTCGGGACCCAGCCAGGGCTCAAAGGCCAGCCTCATGTCGCTGGGCCGCGGACTCCGACACAAATTCACGCAGTTTTTCGACTCTTTTGGGCGCAAAATCGAGCCGTTTGCCGGGCAGCACTTCCACTACCACCAGGCTGAACTGCCGGCCAACCTCGCATTTTCCCTCGCGAACAGCGAGCGCGCGTCGTTTGCGTACGAGGTGTGTGTGTTGCAGCGTATACGTCTTTGTGTGTGGAATTGATGGAGACTGCTCTTCCCTTTTCTTTGTCTGATCCTTCCTCCTCCACTGTCTATTTTTTGGTGCGCTTGCGAACGACAAACAAACAACCAATGTTCGCTGCAGTCGTGTGGCATGCTTGTGATTCGCATTGAGAGCACGGATGCGTCGTGGATTGTGCGCCGCACCCTCGACGACCTCCGCGTGCTGGATGTGCAGCTCCACAAGTGCACGTTCAACCGGCACTACAGCCGCCTCGAGCGCCCGCAGGCCGACGCCACCGCGCCGCCGAGTGCTGCCCATGCCGCAGCAATAGAAATGCATGCGTCGCAGTATCTGAAGCGGCTGACGGCTATCGCGCGGGGAACCCTGACGTGCGGGTCGGTGCTTGGATGGTTCGAAGTGGACAACCAGGGGCACAGGATACACGCGAGTGCGCCGGGACCTGCACCCGCGCCGTCAACAGCCCTTGCAATCAACGTCCCGGCTATTGCCTTTGCAAAAGTGACGCATGCATTCGAAAAGAAGGTTGGATGTGTGCTTGTGTGGGCCAAATTGAGTTGTCGGAGCTCATTTCGTTGTTTTGATGATTAATGGTCGCTCGATTGTATTTGTGCTTGCAGGAAGACGACGAGCTCGAGTTGAAGATGGGAGATTTTGTTGCTGTTATCGACATGCCTACGGAGAGGTGTGTGGGACTGCATGATGCCGTTTTGAGAGCGTGTGTGTTCTGAGGGACCCCCCCTGTGCTCGGTCATATGATGGAACCCCAAACAATCCCCGTGAAACTGAAGTGTCAGCACCTGCATGCTGCTTTTGATACCCGCTTCTTCTCTGCAGCGAGTCTCCCTGGTGGCGCGGGAAGATGGGCCTGGAGGTCGGATACTTCCCGCGGGCCTGCGTTGAGCTTATCCGGACGGCGGTGTCCGCAGAGCCGCAACAGCCGCACCCACCCACATCACATGCCCCAATGCAAACAACGCAGGCGACGGCACAAACGCCCCCCGCGCAGCGTGCCGCCATACTCCCACCCAAAGCGGCCGCTGCGGTGCAGCCCGTAGCCCCTCTTTCAAAGGCAAAGAGCAGCCCCGCCCTCCGCCTGCCAATCTCTCTGGGTGCGCGACCACCGGCCTCGAAAGAACACGCCCAGCCACAGGGTCCCCCACACTTGCACTCGCACGCGGACGGGCCAAAGGCATCGCAGCCCCTTGCCCGCGCAATTGTCGCTGAATTGGCGGGGGGCAAATTTGCGTCGCATTTGCGCAGCTTTTTCAACGATCGGAAGGTGGCGGGTGATGTCTTGCGGAGGTCGGGCATTCTGCGGGATCCCGTGTTTGGGGCAGACCTTGCCGAGCACTGCCAGCGAAGTGGAGCGCGCGTGCCGGTTGTCATCCGCCGGTGCTTTGAGGAGGTGGAGAAGAGGGGCATGGTGCGCGGAATCTACAGACTGTCGGGCGTGTCGTCCAAGGTCCAGGCACTGCGGTGGGTTGTCACTGTGGTCCAGCGGTGGAATTTGTGTCTCAGCTAGTGAAGTGCATGTGTGCAAAGAAGCAAACCAACGAACATTGCGAATGGACACTAATCAATTGCGTTATGCAGGGCTGCGTTTGATGCCGACGAAGCGGGTGTGAACCTGGATCCATCCGACGGTCTTGACATACACTGCGTTGCATCGCTTGCCAAGCTCTACTTTCGGGAACTGCCCAATCCGCTGCTGACGCACGCGCTCTACCCCGAGTTTGTCGACTGTGCGCAGATGGAGGACGGCGGGACGGCGCACACGGGCGGGCCGCGCGACACGCTCCTCCAGCGCCTGACGAGCCTTCTTTCCCGCCTTCCGCCGCCGCACTTTGCCACGCTGCGCCTGCTCATCGAGCACCTGGGCCGCCTCATTGCCGAAAGCGACGAAACGCAGATGGACCCGAAGAATCTGGGCATTGTGTGGGGGCCGAACATCATGCGGGCGCCGGGAGGCCTTGCGGAGTCTGTCCTGCACGTGAAGCACCAGGCGCGCATTGTAGAAGCACTGCTCACGCACAAGCGCGCGCTGTTTGGGAGGGACTCTGTGCTTGTGCTGCAGTCGGAGGAGGCCGCCGCGGAGGTCGTCGAGGCGGAGAAGGAGATTCTCGCGCATGCAGCCATCGCCGAGGTGTCTGACGGCGCAGAGGAGGATGACACGGGCAGTCCCAGCGGTGAACATGGCATGGGCGAGCGATGGAGCAGTGCAGAATATGTTGCAGCCGACACGACCCACCAGCCGCTGCCCCTGCGGCCCCCTGCAATGCAGCCGCCGCCGGTTCCTGCCCCTGCGGCTGCTGCCGATGACGGCCGCGAGTATGCCATCCCTTCACGTGAACGATCGGTGGCCGTCTCTGCGTTTGCAGCTGCGGGGATGCCCATTCCGCCGCCGCGCGTGCGCCTCGGTGCAGCCACGGGTGCGCGTCGCGAGCCGGAACTCCGCCGCAGCATGTCGCTGGGTGCAACGGACTTTGCGTCAGTTCCCGTGGACTGCCCGCCGACAGCAGCCGACGCCGCCGACAGTGCCTACGACCCCGCGACGCTCCGCCGGTCGGCGTCGAATTCGGCACACGTGCGGCCAAAACCGCTCCCGCGTCCGCCCCCGAAGCAGTCGCTGCCGGCCGTCCTCCGCCCCGCGCATGCCTCCAACATAGCGAGCGCGCCTGGGCTCACACAGAGCGCATCTCTTGACGATGTCACGTGGCGCATGCGCAGTGACAGTGCGAATGATGATGGGGACTACTTTTACTGTGATGTGGAGCCGCGTCCTCGCCTGGGATCCGCGCCCGACAAGCCGCTGCCAGTGCCGCCACCGGTATCCCGCGGTGCCAATCCGCCAATGTCTACTCAGCCGTCTGGCGAACACACCGAGCACGTGAGCGGCAGGGTGGATGCAAAGGCAGAGTCACCGCGTGCACCGCCAAAGAAGCTGCCGAGACCACCCGTTAAGACAAGCGGCTAATGCACTGGTGGCTGCTTGATGGAGGGCGTTGGAATGTCGAACGAGGAAATCCGTGCCAGCTTATTTGCTGTACATATTGACATATTGAACAAAGGAAACTAATATATTCAATGCATTATTTTGTTTCTGTCTTGAACGTGCATTGTGGAGTCCATGGGCACAGCGCCTATGACACTGACTTGAATCCTCATCTCTTGAACGTGCAGCATAGTTCGCCAACTTAACGCCAAATTTGGATTATCTGTCAATATCATAACTGCCAACATTTCATTTTGCCTCGTGGTGTGTTTGCCACAGTATGCAGTTAATTTGCACGTCGAGGATGCTCAGAACAGTGAGTTGCGGCAGTGCATCGAGAATGAAACAATATCACGACGAGATGCCTTCCTAATTGGGACGACCCATAATAACGAGATAATATTCGTAATAATGCGCCCGTTGTATGGGAAATGTATGGGAATGCTCGGCTGAAGGACCAGTGGAATAAAATGCGCGCGGGGCCGCACCCTCTCTCTTCTCGCTCACTCTCTCGCCGACGCACTGAGTTGAGCAGTGCCGACAGAAATGCGGAAGGCTTACAAGAGAGCGCTGTTCAGAGAGAGCATGCCACACACGCTTTCTCTCTCACACATCTATCAACTACTTTGCCAAGGAATACCAAAAAATAACGACCACGTGATAAGACGCCACTCTGAGTAGAAACCTGCTGGTTGCCTTTATGGTTTGAGTTTGCCGGCGGTTCGGTTGCCGAGTCGGACTCAGCCTCCTGATCAGTAACTGATTATCGCATAATTCTGCGACATCATCGAGGGAGTGCGCTCAAGCAGCCTGAAAACGAGCTCTTTGTGCAGAGCGACAACAGTAGATCCACATGTCGTCACAACGACGGCCCTCAGTTGGCCGCACCCTGCGTTGATGTCAAGGACTGACTGAAACAGAACAAATGGCGCACCCGGGGAATCAATTCGACCTTCGCATCGCGGTCTTATGGGCCTGCTTTGCGGTAGCAGTGACTGCTGGATCCTCGCTCGAAAGCAGTGATGGGGCTACGAGCGGAGCTGACGGTGCGCGCATTCCTGAACGACGGGGGATGGCACCGTCGGCGGCAACCGTTGTGCAGTCACTCACTGCTGTTGTGCGCCATATTGGCGATGACAATCCCCGACTGGCGCTGGATGCAGCTGACGCAGACAGTGCAGACATGCGTGGTGTATCAGAAGAGGACGGTGGCGAAATTTCAGCGCTTGGTTGGACCGTCTCATTTCTAGGACGGCACTACAACGATGAGAAAGATTCGACCGAGTTTCGCTACCGAGCCCACGATTCTTGCATGCATCGAGATAACTGCCACCCGCTGCACTCATTTGCCTTGGGCCTTGGAGATCTTGTACACGAGGAGCACGTGGGGGGTCTGCTGCGGGCGTTTTCAATGAAACCGGGGGGCTCTGTGCTGTGGGACCACCCCGGAGCTCATGATGTCCGCCATGAGGGCGACTTAACGGCTGCCCGTGGGGCCTCTGTCGTTGGTTTCGCATGGATCGACGGGCTGGAGGTAAGTGGTTCTCTCGAAAAAAACACTGTTGATCGAGATTATCAAACTACATTGGCGTGGAATCGTACACAACGGGGTCTAAGGTTATGTGTTTTTCGTGTGGCCCCTTGCAGCGCGGCTCAAGCGAAAATTATTCGGTAACATTTGCGGGTGACATTAGCACGGCCAGCTGCTCTGCCATACTCTGTGCGCCAGCAGCGGGCGCGAGTGGGCTGCCCCGAGTGAGGTGCCGGTCGGGAATTCTGATGGGACCCCTGTTGCGCGTGGCCGCAGACGGCGCATCAGTGCGCGACGACACACACACGCGGCGTTTACGCAGTGACCAGCCGCCCCCCCCCGCGATGGGCCTCTGTCGGCGGGCGGGTGGAGGTCGCGATTGCCGTTGGCCCCCTCGTGTTTGGCGGGTTTGGCGGTGGTGTACGGGGCGTGCAGGTTGAGCTGGTTTCCGCGGAGCGCCCTGCGGAGGGCAGCAGCGCGACAGTGTGGCGGGCCACACACACGGCAGCCGACGGCTCGTTCTCGTTTGATGCGGTGCCCACCGGCATTTACACGGTCCTCGCGCAGCCGGCAGTGGGGAGCCACTGGAGGAGAGTCGCCGTTGCCCCTGGTGGGGATGCGTGCGCCTGCTCGACTTCGATCCACGTTGTTGGTGACTCTGTGCAAGCGACGGCGGGAGTGCAGCTGTGCTTGTCGGTGTCCGCAGAGGCGCTCGCTGCCTTCCTGCTCAGACCACCAGCAGACGCCGCCTGGACGGAGGCGTCTGGGATCGACCCGTCGATTGGGGCGGGTCGTGCGAGCAGCGGGCTTCCTCCTGCCGAGTGGCTGCGCCTGGTGCGCCTCAGCCGGCGGACGGCGGGCGCGGGAGTGGCCGACGGCAGCAAGGACGCGGGCGCCAAACACGCCGTTTCACGCACACAACGTGAGCTCCATGATATCATAGCCGATGCCCTGCACGGGCGCACGCTGCAGGATGTTGCGCGAAGTCACTTGGTGGCGAGTCACATGACGAAGGGCCGTGATAGAGGCGATCCTGACGCCAACTCTTTCAGAGACGGGGACGGTGATGCGGATGCACTTGTTGCGGCTGCCGAGAGTGCGCTTGTTGCAGAGGGCGAGGGCGAGGGCGAGGGCGAGGGTGGCAGTGGCAGTGACCTGTGGGTTCTCGGTCGGGCTGTTCTGGCTGCACGCCTGAATGCGGCGGCTGGGCGTGGACTGCCACATGTGCACGAGGAGGTGCGTTGGCCGTTGTAGTCCCACCCAGCACGTGAACTGCCTGTTGTTTGTAAGTCAGCCCGTTAGTGCATGTGTGACGTGATAACAACCACTGATAGGTCACGTGGTCAAATGTGGTGCACTGTGGTGTCAATGCAGGTTCAGCGCGTTGTGATTGCTTTTGCGGAGGCTGTGTTGGATGCGTGCCGACTGACGGTGCCAGCAGCGACTGCCTCGGCCCGCTCGATCCACTCGATCCACCCGATCCACTCTGCCGGTCGCATGGGTGAGCGTGCGCAGTGGGAGGGGGGTTGTGCCGATGCCCACGCGGGAGCATTCGTCGGCGCCGGTCGTCGTCTCTGCAGCATTGTCAATGATGGATCGTGAGGGGCTCCCGTCTGATTCATTAGTTAGGTCTCGCTCAGAGCCACTGTCACTACTCGTCAGTGTGCGTTGCGTTGCCCGCCCGTCTCTGTCTGGAGTTCACACACAGTGCATACTTATAAACAATATAATTACAATGAAGGACAGTTTTAAAGGGACAGTGCCACGCTATCTCACCACTTGACGTCATTGTCACGTGACTACTCAGAGCTAATTTATGTTTGGCACCTCCGTGAAGGCAGTCGAGTGCTTTCACCCCTCCCGTGAAGCCACCGAAGAAGCCGCTGTTGACTCTATTTCTATTTCGTGGCATGCGCGAGGGCGTCAGTCGCAGCGGACTGTGTGGACTATTTGTGGGCATACAATGGAGGAGCACAAGGCGAGCCTGTTCGCCTATCGGCAGCAACTCAAACAGGTACTGCTCTGACTGCGACAGGGCTGTCGGGGGTTGCCTGAGCCTCCTCGCCTTAGCTTACTTACTCACTCAGTTTGATGAACTAGTGCGATGAAATGCCGAGGGAAGGCGAGCGATACCTTGCCGCATACAAAGCTCTGAATGCTGAAATGGTCCCTTTGTGCTTTATAATTATGCCCGTTTTGGTGCATCACAAAAGGTCGATATTGCTTTGGCGGGCGATTCCACAAACACAGAGCTCCTCAAACTGAAACGAGATCTTGAAGAGGTCATCCAAATCACGCAGGTGCGCCATTTTGCGTTGTTGTCTGTGTTCCGCGTTGTGTCCTGCGAACTCTCTCTACGATGCATGCATGCATTGTGAAACGTTTCGGCACGTTAAGCCTATCTTAAACTCGAGGATGGAGGGTTTATTGCCTTGCCAACCCGTTTGTGTGTCCACACGCGATTGTCCGCAGGACCTTGTTGGGGAGGATAGCGCCGAGCATCATGCCGACGGCACGACGGGGCGTGCGGTGACGACTGCAGCGGGACTGACGTGGCACGTGGGCGACCATTGCCAGGCAAGTGCCTTCCTGTTGTTTGTGGCAGTGCTTTGCAATCGTGCCTGCCAAAATGTGAATACGTCAGCCGATTGTTGGGATCGCATGCAAATCTGTCGTGGCTTCTATATGACAGGTTATGCGACGCACCCTATTATTTCTTGTCATCGAGAATAGGCCGTGTGGTCGGTGGATGGCGTGTTTTATGAGGCTGTGATCGATGCCTTTGATGCCGCTGGCATTACGTGCACAGTGACATATGCGGGCTTTGGGAACACAGAGACAAACGTGAATGTGGCGTCCCTGCGACCGTCCGTCACGCACCCGCCGTCCGCCGCCGCGCATGCGCCAACTGGGCAGCTGTCGACGCCGGCTGCATCCGGGGCGGGCGCACCGGGCTCACGCAAACGCACTGCGGAGGTTGCAGCGCTGCTCGAAACGGACGAGGCGAAGGCGAAGCGCATTGCAAAGGAGGAGAAGGAGGCCAAGCGCCTGAAGGTACGGCGACCGGCGTCCGAGTCACGAGATGACGCTCGGATGTGCATGCATGCAGAACGAGCGGTGCTGCCACTGCCTGCTTGGCGCCTTGTTAGTGGCATAGCTGCTGACGTCAGCCATCGCATGCAACGACGGCATATGTATATGCCGCTCCCATCTATCATCACTCTTGCCTGATCTGCCCTCGTGATGGCGGCTCTGAATCACACACTCAACCGCATTGTTGGTGCAGGCGATCAAGAAGAAGGAGCGCTTTGAGGCCAAGACGACCGAGCAGGTGGCCGTCGCGTCCAAGTGGCAGCAGTTTGCGTCGGGGAATGTCAAGGGCAAGGCAAAGAAAAGTATATTTGCATCGCCCGATAACCCGTACGGCCGCGTGGGCGTGGGCACCTGCGGCATTGGCGGGAAGCCGCCGTCAGACATCAAAAACACCCGCGACAACTGGCGGCAGGCGCTGAATCCGGCTGATCCGGCTGGGGGCGATGCTGCGGGCGCCGTGGGTGGCGACCACCACACAAGTTAGATCCAGCGGTGGCTCTTGCGCTTTATTGTGCGATGCATATTGTGCTTTATTCGCTGGTGGTGCTGTAGTGCAGCACTGTGTTTGCTGAAATTGCAGGGTCGCCGGGTGCCGACAGGGAAACCGACAGGCTGGTGTGACTGGCTCAGTGGCGGGGCGCGAAAGAATGTGCCGCTCATGATGCCCCTGCTGCCCCTCCGCCCATTATTTGTGCGACTTAAATGGCATGCGTTTGTTTGTATTTGCACATGTAATGGCTGGCATTTGCTTGTTCTGCGAGTGTGCGTTTGCGTGCGTGCGTCGGGTTGCGTGTGTTGCGTGCGTCGCTTGCCGGAGTGTATCGATCCCTGCCAAATGAATTCATCAAAGCAATGTAATTTGAATTTTGGCGCGCGGTGACCGACAGCACCACTCCACTGTGTGACTTGAATACGGATCAGTAACGCAAGTCACGCGATCCACTTGCTTAACGGAGTACGGAAGCTCACAGCTACTGTTCACTTAGTGAGAGTCAGAAAAGCAAAATGCACATTGCGTGTGACGCTTGCAGTTTGTCACGAGACGGCGCGACCAATACACGTGCATCATGACTCGGGTGGCTGACCTTGCGCAGAGCATCACGCCGGCAACCGCAAAGGCGGTGGAGGCATTCGGGCTCGCAAACGGTGAATCCGCCGCTTGTACGCGGCTGTTGATGTCCTCCGCTCATCTCGTTCATTGAACTATTTTGTGTGGTGTTGGTTATGGTTCTTTAATATATATCTATATATATGTTGTACATAAATCCATGTATTTCTCATCCTAAAAATGGCATTTACGGCGAACTTCGCAGTGGTTACATTCCTCAACCACGCCTCGGAAAGGCTAAAGGCGGGCACAGAAGAGCAAGGACCCGATGCAGGCGTAGTTGAAACGGTGGGTGTGATGAGTGCGTGCCCTGGCATCTTCGTTGCCATTGTCGCTTTCGTACCAACACCGCGACTGTTAAACGCACTGCGACAGGAGTTCGAACTGATACGTCGTGGCGCCATCTTTCAACTGGCAAAGTTTCCCTGTCGCGCGAACGAACTTGCCCACGTGTCGGCAATGCCAGTGCGTACTGGATTTCTTGAGTAAGTGTTCAAACTTGATTGCAATTCCTTGCCAAATATTTGCACGAAAAGCTGATGGAGGTACATGCGCGTTTTAACGTGCAGTCTCGATGCACTTCTTTGCGGTGGACTTCGATCAGGCGACATTGTGGAATTTATTGGGCCATCACCGAGTGGAAAGTCGCTGGTGAGGTTTGTTCTTGATGGAGTCACCAACTCTTCGTACGAAACCGGACGTCTTACTCACCGTGTGTGTATCCCGTACACGGTCAGCTCTGCCAACACATCGCAATGAATTGTGCGTCGGCCGGCGCAGAAGTTGCCACCATACGTAGTGGCTCCAACCAGCCATCGCTTGCGTCGGTCTCCTGCTTTTATTCGGTAGGTGAACATTTCCTTGCACCTTTTGACTACCTCCCTGCATATAATCCACACCTGACAATAATGCCCAATCATTCATTGTGAAGGGGAACCCTGGAGCCCTCAATCGTATCTTGGATACTGTCGTCGATGACAGCTACGAGCTGTATGATGTGCTGTCTGCCATGGTCACAGCAGGAGATGGTCTTGCCGCTCCCGACCATTCAAGTAGGCCGCAAAAAATTGTCATTGTCGATTCAATCGCTGCCGTATGCGCACCAATACTCGGTCAGTGCACACAGGGCCACGCTATGCTCGCAAGTATTGGCTCTTTGTTGAGAAGGATCGCAGCAAGTGGCACAATAATTCTGGTAAGTTCGGTTTGCGTTTTCCCCCTTCAAACGGACGAGTGCTACCTTATCATTTAAATATCTTAAATCGGTTTCGATCCTGCTTCGTATCACGCAGGTCACAAACCATTCGTTGGGTGGAGCACAGCCATCTTCTCAAGAAGAGAAGGCTGCTCTAGGTGGAACCTGGACTGTAATATCGACACATAGAATAGGAACCTCGGTTGCCCATACACTCGAGAAAGGATTTGTCCATATTGCTTTGGAAGTTTGGAAAAGCATACGGAAGGTTCGTCGCTGTTTCTGAATGAATTTTTCTCTCCGTTTGATATGTGGAATAATAAGACATCACTGACATCGCTTTAATAATTGGCTGAGTTATTTCTTTTTGTTTATTGATCTCCAACAGCTTCCGAACAGTGACAGAACAGCAACAATCAAAATTACAGTATGAAATAAACGATTGATTGTAATTGCCTGGATCATTTACAGCGGCAAAGAGACACTGTACAGATGATAAATATCAGCATGTACGGCTTCCGTGCGAAGTATGAGCTCATCTCCATTTCCAATGCTTGTTCAATGTTCGTGAGTCCATTTATTTTATTGTATATAAATTCATACACACATATGCGTAAATATACGCATACACGCATAAAAGTATAATTTTAATTAAAGGGACCGTGCCACGCTATCTCGGGATGGGCCTATCATGAAATTGAAATCCAGATATAGTACGGCGGCCTTAGAGGCCCTGATGAGAATTCCATATTGGTATACAAAAACTTACTACTGGGTGTCAAATGGAAAATTTCGTGATAAGGCCTATCCGAGATAGAAACCTTTAAAGATAAGAGAGATCATCAGCACACCCCACCATACCATTTGCTCACCAATCTAAGGCCCTTCCATTATATTGGCAATTATTGTGCAATGACAATGGATGATTGAATGATATCTTATTCCGCACTCTCATCAGTTTGTTTCTCACCAAATATCCCGTTAGGATCGCACGGGTGGATCTTAGAGACAGAATAATATGGGTTGGAGCGCTGTATAAATGTTTTTTTTGACCGCACCGGCCTACTTCCTACCCTAACCCTGACCAAGATGCTCTGTCATCATGACGTCACGAAATATCATTAAATTTAAAGGAGGGACCAGGAAACAGTGAACTCCATATTCATGTATTAAGATAAGAGGCCATTTACATACACAAGAAAATCAGCGACAGACACAAGCGAAGGCAATAGCAAGACGACTCAACAGATTTATTTATTCGATCATCTACCAGCCAGAGTTCTGGAAGGGATTGCCCTGCTGAGGTGCCGGTGGTCGCGCGGGGGCGGGTTGACCAAAGGGAGACGCGCCGTAGGCTGCTGCCGGTGGCTGTGCTCCATACGCCCCCATGGGCTGCGCACCGTACGGATTCGCGCCAATCACAGGCTGGGCACCGTACTGGTATGCGGTCGGGGCAGCTCCGTAGCCGACGGGGGCGGCTGCCGGCACGCCAAAGGGCGAGGCGGCCGCGGGCACAGCCGGCCGCATTGGCGACGTTTGCAGCGGCTGCATGCCCATTGACAGCGGGTCTCCAGTGCGCAGCTGGTTCATCGACGGCGAGGGCTGGTGGAATGGGTTTGCGGGGTTCGCGGTGCCTCCCGCGGGCGACACAACAGGACGCACCTGCTGCGCTGGCGACGGACCAAACGGATTCGCAGACGCGGGCTTTGACGGCGTCGCAAGAGCATCCAGATTCACGAGGCTGCCGGTGCCCGACCAAAGGCCAGACTACAAAGGATGCGTGCGAGGATGATAAATGCGCATCCATACACATTCAGTAAGCAACTGCTAAATAACATAAGCTGGAAGTGAAAACAATGCAAACAATAAAAACAGCAGCGCCCCATTGCAAGAGCGACCAAACCGATACAATACAGCCACCAACCTGCGAGTTCACTGGGGCCGATGCCGCTGGCTGACCGGGGCGCTGAGGCTGCAGAGGCACCGTCGGCGGGAGGGTCGCGCCAAAGGGATCGGGCAGCGCACCTGACATGCTCGACATGACATATGGATCGGCTGCGGGCTGTGCGGGGGCCAGTGCAAACGCAGGCGCGGCGGCGGGAGCAGGGGCACCCCCAGGACGCTGGCTCAGCTTGCTAAACTCGTCGATTTGCGTTGCGTTGACAGCAATCTGGGCCATCATGCGGGCGGGATCCATGGGCCTGCTCTGCTGCGGGCGCTGCTGCTGCTGCTGCTGGGCAACAGGCGCGCCCCACACATCCGCACCACCCGCGGGGGCGGCGGGCGCACCAAAGCCGCCACTGCTGCCTCCCCACGGATCGATGGGGGCGGCCGTGGGCTGTACCTGTGCCTGCACGGGGCGCGGCGCGGCAATCGGCTGTGCGGCAGTTGGCTGGCCACCAAAGCCAAACGGATCCTGAGGGGCGGGGCGAGCGGCCTGCACCGGCGCACCAAAGCCGCCAAAGGGGTCTGCAGCCGCGGCGGGTGCGGGTGCGGGTGCGGGTGTGCTCCACACATCACCGAGGGGCTGCGACACGCGCGACTGCGGGGGCGGAGGGCGAGCGGGGGCTGGGGCAGGTGCAGCCGACCGCCCCGCCGCATCAAACGAGCCCCAGGGGTCCGGCTGGTCGCCAAAGGGATCTTTCTTGGGCGCGGCGGCGGCGGCGGGGGTAGCGGCGGCAGGAGTGCCACCCCATGGGTCGCTCTGCTTTGGCGCAGACTGCTGAGGAGCAGCACCCCATGCATTGTCCGACGCAGACGCCTGGCCACCCCTGGTGACATGCGGGAAGGAAGTGGGGATGTGCGGCGTCAATTTACCACGCGTCCGATGGATGTTGCAGTCAGCACTTATGGTCAGCAGGCAAACAATACATCCACTCATTAATCATTATCACAAATGTACAAGTGGGCTGAGTGCCCTGTATGACAGTTAAGCACTGTATGGCACCAATCCATGCGCAAGAAATGCACAGACTGCGTGTTTGGTGACACTGCTCACAGACTGCGTGTTTGGTGACAGCAGACAAAGCAAACGCAGCCGTGCGCAACACGCAACACACAGCCCAACCAACCACTGCTGCTGGGGGCGCCGCTGCTCGGCCTCTCGCTTGCTCATCTCCAGCGCCTGCTGCACCTGACGCTCTTCCTCCTCCGCAGAGCGCGGGCGAAAGTCGCTTCCCGGTGCACCGCGCGAGTCGCTGCCGTGGCTCGGCTGGTCGCCGTCATTCGCACGGCCCTCCATGCCGCCAGCAAACTTGTCGAGCAGCTTGAGAGCCTTCTCCCGCTCTTCCTTCAGACGCTCGTCATCCTTCAGCAGGGCAACAAGCTGCTTGGACTTCTCGCGGACTGTGTATGTGTGTGTGTGTGTGTGTGTGTGTGTGTGTGTGTGTGTGTGTGTGTGTGTGTGTGTGTGTGTGTGTGTGTGTGTCCAGAGATTGACACAAGTGCATTCACGGGCAGTGAAATCAGTATACTGAGCCAAAACTTGATTGGCAGCGCTTGGTGATATCCTACATATGCGTTACACAATAGTGCGACCTATTCTCGTTCCGTACCACCAATGCCGGATACGTTATATGCACAGAAGCAGCACCAAACGCACCAAACGCCATCAAACTCATCACCCGCAACGCACGCACCGTTGACGCCCTGGTCCTTGCCGGTGGGGTCGATAAACTGAAAGTCCTTCAGGGTCTGAATCGTGTATATGTTCTCCAGAGCACACTTGGCAACCCTCTCGGACCCAGACTTGACAATGTACTCGAGCAGCACAAGCGCCTGTGGGCACACATTGCAGATGGCACGCGCGTTAGATGTGACAGTGCATACCAAAATCACCCAATACACACGCACACCACATCAAAGTGGAGTGGAGAAGATATGCTTCGCACGGCACACAAGAGTGCAAAAGGACCACGGATAGTAGACGCACCTTGTACACGTGACGCCAGTTCTTGCCGTGGTCGTTAAGACGTTTCCAAATCATGTTCATAATTTCGGGAAATTGCTCGCTGTGGTGTGACCGAGTGGAACAATTGGTCGAGTAAGTTAGACGCCCAGTCTCAGTAAGTTGGAAGAAGCCACACACCACAGCTACAGCCCCATGCAGAGGCCACCTGCATTCTTACTACACGGCAAAAACACCAGTGCGGTGTTGCTTGGTCGCATCACCCACAAGTTGTGCGTGGACTTGGCAAGGTCAGCCAAGAGGGTCCCAGGGGCACCCCAGGGATCATTCGACGTCGCCTCGCGGACCTTCACCTCCGCGGGGGAGTAGTTGTTGACGACATTCTTCCTGCAACACCATTTATGCACACAACAACAAGCAACGAGGATGATTAAAACCGACCAACAACGGCTCCATACCTATTCAACTGGCAGCTCCCAAACCAAAGGCCAATACCGTAGGAAAGAAAGGCAACTCACACTTTGCGCATTTTTGCAAAGAGTACCAGATGCGCGCGCCTGATTGGTGGTGACGGGTGTCTATGGGCGGTGGGCTTCACAAGTTACAGCGTTCATCCGCAGCCAATGAACAACAATTCCACTTGCAACATGAAGGGTTATTCAAATGGTTGATATTCTCTGGCGTGGTGCGCTGTGCGCTCGTGCGTGTGTGCGTGTGTGTGTGTGTGTTCGTGTATGTGTGTGTGTGTGTGTGTGTGTGTGTGTGTGTGTGTGTGTGTGTGTGTGTGTGTGTGTGTGTGTGTGTG
>CALSCR010003405.1:0-25690 GCA_943704495.1 Pigoraptor chileana | reverse complement strand
AGCTGCCGGCATTGGGGCCGCTCACCGGGAAGTTCTGCAGGCCCAGGTCGAGCGTCGGATCGGGCAGGCGATCGGCCGCGACCGGCACACACACTCACTCACTCACTCACTCTCACTCAATTCATGTGGCGTGTATCGCATGCACCACTGAACACAAAGCAATCGCAACCCCGCGTTTTAATAACGCACACCATGCGCATATGTACGCGCCACAAACTCTTGACTAACTCTCTTTCGACACATGCTGTAAAACAAACCCCATATGCAGGAGCGTACCGCTTTGCAATCTCATGCGACGACCACTGTGAGCTGTGGGTGAGCAAGAGTGCGTCGCCAAAAGACGAAGAAAAGCTCGCGTTTGTCGGCACAACGGCAGAGAGCCGCGGGGAAGAGTGGTCCCAGGAGAACGACTGGAGCAAGTATCCCAGCCAACAGTCGGTTGAGGTGATCATGGAGGCGGGAAAGCGGTACTACGTGGAGGTCCTGCACAAGCAGCTTGGCGGCGGAGAGCACGTCGAGGTTGCGTGGAAGCAGCCGGGGTCGTCCGGATTTGAAATCATTGCGGGAAATAACTTGTCGCCATATGTAGACGGTGTGTTTTGTGTGTGTCAGTGTGTGTGTACAGTGTGTGTGTGTGTGTGGGTGTGTCTGTGTGTGTCTGTGTGTGTGTGTGTGCGTGCGTGCGCGTGCGTGTCTTGTTTTCTGAACGTCTTGTTCTCAACATTTTGCTTTTGTTCGGAATATGCGGTGGCTTTGTTAATATGCTCCGAGTCCTAACCTTCCCCCCCCCCCCTTCTCCCCAATCCACATATGTGCAGAGTCGGGCTTGGCGCAGGGGGCTGTTGTTGCCGATGACGACGGCCACGGTCACTCGCCAGATGACCTTCCTCCCAGCCACTCGCACCGCACGGGCGACCAGAGCGGCGGGCAGATATCCGCACCCCCTGCGGACGAGCGCGACCACTTTCACCTTGTGCCTCTGTTGGACGACGCCGAAACGTCCAACATTCTTCCCGAGTGCGAGTATGCACCATCGTATATAATGCACCGCCCTCTGCGTCGGTATGAGGGAGTCAATCTCGTCAGGGAGAGCGAGGTGCGTGTGATCATGATCAGTGTGTGTTTGATTCTGTTTTTGTGTGTCCGTGTATGCATGTGTATTTGTGCCTGTATATAGTTGTTCGTGCGTGTGTGTTTATGTGTTTTTGTTTTTGTTTTCTCCTGTATATTCGCAGTTGTGCTTTTCTGTCTGTACCAACAAGTGGTCGTTTCTCTTTTCCTTTAATCCTTCTTGGAGGAAAAAAACCACAACAATGATTATCAATGAACCTGCGAGTGTGAATGTGTCACGTGAGCTGTATCAACAACATCACCTCTCTCCCGCCGCTTCCTCGCTCGCACACAGGTCTATCCGGACGACCACACCTCCCTCAAGGACGGCAACAACATTCACCCTGGTAACCGCCCGGTTCACCAGTCTGCAGCGGAGGATGTTGTGAACAAGTTCATGGCCGCACTCAACGCCAAGCGAGTCGCCGCGGACAAATTCAGCCTCGAAAAGATTGTCAACGTCGAGCGGAAGAATGATCCCGGCAAGGGCGAGCGCTTTTTGGTTGAGCTTGACTTGACGCGACCGTCTGAGGCCACAAAGAAGATTCGCGTGTCTGAGTATGTGTACCGACCACAAGGACAGGACGCGCTGTGCTCTCCACGCAATTTCAAATGGGACAAGCACGCCATGGTGCACGTGATTGTGCCTGTGAAGAACCAGGGCGTGTGGCTGCAGCATTTCATTGACGACATGAGCGCAATATACGGGAACACCAAGGACCCGCACTTCAACGTCATTGTTGTTGATTTTGGAAGCACTGACATTGATGTGGACGCGGCGTTTGCGCGGTCTGGACTAAAGCAGTACAAGGTCATCCATCGCACGGGCAATTTCGAGCGTGCTGGGGGCATCCAGGTGCGCGGAGATGCCGGATTTGCATGTTCTGTGTATGTGTGTGCTGTTTTTGTATGCATCTTGTGCGTGTGCGTGCGTTTGTTTACATATTGTGTGTGTGTTGATTTTTTTGTATGTTCCGTGTGTGTGCTGGTGCGTTGCAGTGATGCATGTGTATCATTCCAATCGTGCACTCACACTTCCTATGGTACTCCTCCACCAAACCGATCCTTAACAGGCCGGCATAGACTTTGTTACCAACCCGAATGACATCATCTTCACATGCGATCTTCACCTCGAGATACCCGACTCGCTGATCGAAGGGTGCCGCAAGCATACAATCAAGGGCATCCAGGCTTATGCACCGCTTGTTGTTCGTCTCGCGTGCGGTTTTACTCCCGAGACACCGAGCGGGTTCTGGGAGTCTGCTGGGTATGGCCTGTTTGCTCTTTACAAGTCGGACTTTGATCGCATTGGCGGTATGAACACGCGCGAGTTTCGCGATCGATGGGGCGGAGAGGACTGGGAGTGTGTCGACAGAGTGTTGGGGAATGGCCTCGAAATTGAACGCCTCCGACTGCCAAAGTTCTATCACTACTACCACTCGCGTAAGGGGATGTGGGGTTCAAAGGCATAGATCAACCCCTATCGGTGTGCTCTGGTGCGCGTGTTGTACGCATATGCATCCCGTCGCATTATATTCATGGCAGATTGCGTTTCTGTGGGTTTTATGTTTATTCCTTGGCTGTTCTCCGTCAAATGTTTTTGTATTGTTGGTTATTTTCTTCGTTTTTCTTTTATTCGCATATGCGTACCTGTGTTTCCTCCTTTAGGCGGCCTGCTTTGCTGTGTAATATTTGCGCATGCGAAAAGGCAGTTTAATTGATCTCCATATTACTCTTCTACATCTCGTAACAAACAGACAAAGAGAAGTGAATGATAGTCATTGAAGCAAACGCACAGATTTATTTTCTTTCATTTCAAATGTTGCCAGCACCGGAGTGGCAAAGCACGACCGTTCAAGATCCTGCAAGTGACGAAAAGAAACATAAGCAGAGACGTCAGAAAATTTCCTCACTCAGCGAAGGAGTATCCTTATTCGCACAAGGCTCGGACTCCTGACGAGAGGAGATTAGATTTCTTGCCTCGGAACATGAGTTTCGGGCACCACAGGCCACGGAATATGGGCGCAGGGGTGACGGAGAATAACGAGGCTGGTGTCCTTCATTTCCTGACACATTGCAGCAGGTAAACATCACAGAAGACGCATGATAGAAGCTGAAGAGACTCACCATATTGGAAATCTTGCTTGATTTGTGAGGTGAATTTGTGATGCATTTATGAACATCGAGCAAGTTGTGCGTGCGTGCCGTGTGTGTGTGTGTGTGTGTGTGTGTGCAGTGTGTGTGTGTGTGTGTGTGTGCCGTCGGTGTGTGTGTGTGTGTGCGGCGCACATGGCCGAATCGGCGATCCGGGGGTGTTATAAATCCTCACGTGACCATGTCTTCACCCGATATTTCGCTTATATTCTATAGAATAGAAGGTAACCTCCAAAGATGTTTGAATTGCATTTTGTGTGAATATTTCCTCGTTTTTCAAACAAAAATTCACATTATTTGTCGCGGTCAAAGAGTCCGCAGTCAAATAGATTGAACAATTTTAAACATTTCAGAGCATTTCTCGGACTCATTTTCAATATAATGCTTGCATCCCAAAAAGGAAATCAGCGGACACTTGCTCGTGCGAGCCGTTTAATTGACCTGATGCTGATATTGTGCGCATTGTTCCACTCATTGCGAGTCTAATTTGTCGAGGCACCCACCCTGTCGGTCGAAAGAAAGACGTGACGCTGTGTGGAGCCGCTCCATAGTCCCACACGCAGTGGCACACACACAGACACAGCACACAGACACACGCACCCACACAGACACACACTGCACAGACACACACACACACACACACTGCACACACACACTGACGAAGGTCAGCGAATCAAACGCGTTCGTGGACACATTCGCGCATCCACACACCCGTGCGTGTTGCTTTGCATGTCTCGCATATGCACGGGGTTGTGTGTGTGTGCCGTCTGATGGAAGGAAGTCAGGTGCTGTGGCCGATCTGTCAATTCATAGCCATCTCCAGCTCCACAAGAGAAACAAGAGTTCGTCTGATGCAATCCAGTGGACCTGATACGTTCTCCGCTTAAGTGCAGTGTGCAATTTTAACGTCCCGCCGGCTCTTCCAGTTTCTGCTGGAACGCTTCTCGGTGTGCTGCTTGCGGATTCTGCATTTTCCCATACATTCTCGACGACTTTTCTCGCGTTGAAGCTTTGCTGTCTTTGGATGTCATTCGCATGTCCAGTAATTGAGGCTACTCTATCTACAGTGTGATCATCCGCGCTGCTGTGGCTTAATCCATCTGTGATCCCCCGGTCCCTGTGAGCCAACTGTTAGCCAGCATTGGGCGACACGCTGTTGTTGCCCAACAAATTCTGCGATGGCGCCAACCGCACAAGGGAATGAGAGCGACACTGACGTTGTGATGCAGCCCGCAGAGGAAGATCGCGAGTACTCTGAAAACTCTGACAATGGTGAGGCGGGAGAGAGAGAGCGCGCGCGTGTGTGTGTGTGTTTGGATTGTCCATTGCATACCAGCACTGCGTAAAACCAGATTGGATTGCATCTTGCGTGTTGCTGCTTCCTGATTATGTTATTTCTATGACACGATTGCTTGTGATCAATGTGTTTTGTGAACTGGTGGTGTCTGCCGACTCACTAGAACGACAGTAGTGCCGACTGCAACGCTAATCCGTTTCCGCACTTTGCACAATTTCTGTGAATCGAAATGTTTAATGTGACAGGAGAAGATAGCGATCCCGCCGAGCGTCGGCGCGTGGTTGATGAGCGCATGGCTGCACTTCGCAAGGAGTTTGTGTCGGTGAAGGACAAGTGGGTTTGGGATCTTTGTTGTGTTCGAGTTCTCGATTTCTTCTTTTATTGCTTGATGAAGTACTTTTTTCTATTGGTTTTTTTGTTTTTTGAATTTCCACGAGCGGAATCGTGCCTAGATTAAGCGCTGAATTGTTTTTTACGTGGCTGCTATGTAATAATTCAAGTTGCATCTGGCTCAAAATTTTTTTCATCCTGTATGTCGTGGGATTCGTGTGTATTGTTTCATCGATATCGTACACATATGTATACGTGCTCTCTCTCTCTTCTCACACGCTCACTAACTCACAACACACGCATGCATGCTCGTTCTATCTCTCTCTTTCTCACACAGATATTACCTCGACAAAGCTCAGAAGATCGATTCTGAAATCGCTCAGTTACAAAATGGTGAGTGAGATGGCCCTCCCATTTGCTGAATATTCTTGTGTGTCCGCACACAAACACACACACACAGCAAATGCAACTAAACAATTCGTCCATGTTCATGTGTGCACGCACACTGCATATGCCACGTGCGACACAACAGGGGATCACTCTGAACTGAAGCGTCGCCTGGAAGGCCTCGAGAAGAGCCGATCGGAACGCATTCGGATCGCCGAACTCTATCGTAAATTTCAAATGGAGAATATTACGAATCAGTTTGCTTCGGAGAAGAAGGAGGCAGAAACTGAGTTTACGGTGGGTGTCACTGGTGTCTTTGTGGATGTTGTTGTATTTGTTGCTGTTTGTTGTCCCCGAATGCACTGTATCTGCTGTTCTTAATCCTCACACTCTTCCTCTGCTTGCGTCGAGTATTCTTGCTCACTTTCTTGTCTGCTCTCCCATGTGCATGCAACGCAACCCAACACAAACGCATAATACAACACACACACAACACATAACACGCACTCACAAAATCAACACCCACATCAAACGATCCCACACCCCGACCCCCCATCCACTCTTGGATTGCGATATACCTGCCCCAAAATTGGTGCTGATATTTGTCTGTCTATATGTCTTTCTGTCTCTGTGGTGTGGTGATGTGCGGTGCACAGAATAAGAAAAAGGAGGCTGCAGACGAGCTGCTCCAAGAACTGATCGAGCGCAAGAGGAAACTGGAGGATGAGAAGAACAACGTCGACATTGCTGGAGGTCAGTCAATACTATTTCGATGCGCCCCTTCATTGTGTGATGTATACGCACTTGTTTGTCGTGCTGTGTGTTTATTCTGTGCTTATTTGTGGTGCACTGCAGTGTGTGTTAATATGCGCCGCAATATATATTTTTATATTTGCATTTGTATGGCCCAATGTATCACATGGACTCAACAATGCCTCCCTTTATTCCTCCCCATCCCCGTGACGTGCCACCGTGTGAAATGACGCAGAGATACCCGAGGGACGTGCGGCTGCCACACGCGCAAAACTGCGTCGCCGACAGAACGAAACAGAAAAACCAGCCGAAAAGAGAAGGAAACCCGTCACAATCTCTGATATCCGCCAAAAGAATGTTTGCCGTTGAATTTGCAATGCTTGTGCTCGCGCCTGACGGTTATATGCTGTGCTGTTTTTTGTTTGTTTACCAACTCGATGTATCGGGTGTGCGTTATCACGTGTGTTGATATCACGTGAGGCAGACTGGCTGAGTGAGTCATGGAGAAGCCCACGTAGGCAGAGAAACTGTGCTTGTCTGCATTATTTCTTGTTCCTTGACTCCAAAGTGCTCTCCTTCTTTCATGACTGTCTCATTTTTATATTCGTGTGTGTGTGTGTTTGAAATGGAGCACGTCCGCATATTGTGTATCAGCTGACTGAGCAAGAAATCGCAGACGACATTGTAGCAATGAAGAAGGTGCGTTGCAAGTCTGCGGGTTATGTGCGTGTTTGTGCAATCGAATATGTTATCACGATACACGATACACATCCTTATGTATCCGTCTCCCCCCCCCTTTCCATCCGACCACAAGCACACGCATACGAAACCACACAAATACACAAACACACTCACTCTTTTTCTCTCTCACTATCTCTCGTGTCTAGTGTGGAGGGGACCATGAGCATAGAGCCCAAGGCACTGACATAAATCCCACATCTCTTTTTGTCTTTTCTTCTGTTGCTGCACGATGCAGGTCGTCACCGGTGGCGCATCGAGTGCACGCGAGTCAAAGTCGACCTCCTCAAACACATCCCGCCGAAAGGAAGGTTCGTATCACAGGATATTTGGATGGTTGCATTTGCATCTGTCTCTGCAAGGGGTCTCTTATGCGAGATGTCAGATGCACTACTGCACACTCACGCATGTCTCTACTTTCACTCGAGCACAGTAAGCCTTGCTTTTGTGAACCTGCACCCCTTTGTGCGTCCTCGTTTGGTATTTCTCCTCATGAACACAAACGCGCGCATTTTGTTTTTGTGCTTTTCTTTCTTTATTTCCTTTTATTTTCCATGTGTATGCAGTGCCTCCGCCGCCCGTCGCCCTCCCGCCTCCGGCGTCGATTGGTGCGGATGAGACAATCATGTATGAAGTCAACCACACGGACGGACAGATTAAGTACGACGGCAGAACATTTGAGAAGGGTAACTTGATATTCTTTGAGGGGAAGGACACGCCACGCACGTCTGGCGTCATCACGGCAATCAACTCTGGAGAGGTGCGTGTGTGCTTGTGCATGTTTCTTGCTCGTGTTTGTGGTTGTTGTTTTTGGTTTCTGTTTTTGCTGCACTATTAACGACGGGTTTGCAATTGTTGTGATAGCTTACACCCGCTGAATATCCTTTTTCTTTGGCTGCCCTTGCACATGGGGTTTCGATCGACATGTGCAAACACACGTACCACACGTACCATCAACACACACACACGCATGTACGTGACACAGGTGTGGGTGCGCAAGGACGACGGAGGCAAGACAAAGCTGTACATCTCGCAGCTGCGTCTTGGAAAGTACATTCTTCGCCACAAGTAGAAATGCCACTCGCTGTTTTTCGGTAAAGACAAAGTGCTGTCACGTGCACTGTGTGGACGACATTTGAGCGTGTCCAATGCTTGTTTGTTTGCAATCCGCTGTGGGTGCGATGGACAGTGCGCTTGTTTGTGTGTGTATGTATGTGTGTATGTGTGTTTGCTGTGTGCATCTGCGTGCGTGCGCTGCGTGAACTCATGAATATCTCTTTATCGCCAAAGCGTGTATCCCGCTGCGTCACCTGTTGGTGTGTCTGTGCGTTCATAATCGTGTAGCTGTGGTCGACGATTGATACGCCGTTTACTCTGCTTACCGCGCTTTTCGTCCCTCCCCCCCTCTCTCTCTCTCTTAATGTTTCCTTGTGGGTGTCCGTGGGCATAGCGCCCAAGACACCGATTTGAGTCTTTCTCTCTCTTTTCTTTCTTAAACTTGTATTTGTGTGAATTGTCTGGTGAACAATCCCCTGAACTCACCCGACGGCTGCGTCGTTCCCCGTATTCTCACCACCGCTCTGTGTGTGTGTCTGTGGCGCATGCATGCATTGCAACGGTCGTGCAGTCGTGCTATGATAAACTCCATTTTTATCCTGCCGTGTTTACCTGCCGTTGAATGCATCGATGATGATGAATCAAAACAGCGCAAGAGCACTTATTAAATGTAAGCAAAGATCCACCAATTGAACCGCCGACAAACAGGGCGTGTTCTATCTATTGCTCATAATGGTGTGTGTGTATGTAACTCGTCTGCCTGTGTTTGTATGGGATTGCAAATTGGTCTGGGCATTGGCAACTTGCGCACATGGCCAAGGAGGATATTTACATTTTCACAGCACATTTTCGGTGAGTTTTTTGTTTCCCCAAAACGAGCGCTGGGATAGTATGCGTGGCATCAGCCACGAGTTGAGTTACAAATGCCATAGCGTCCCTTCGGTTTGCAAGTGGTGCAATGAAGGAATGATACGTTTAGGAGCACATGGCAGATGCAGTGGGTATGGGTGCGGCGGATACACCATTGCGGGTGTGAAGCGATGTATGTGTTCACCATGAATATCGGCGGTGGATGTGTGTGTGTGCGTGTGTGTGTGTGTTTACGCATGCAGCAAACGCGAACGCTGGCGGGGTGTGTGACTGACTGACTGGGCATTGCCATGGTGGCGCCTCAATAGTCCAGTTCAAATGGCTGACCAATCGGAATGTCAAGCGACAGCGACGGCAGGTCCACGCACGTGACCAGACGCTCTGTGTTGGGGAGGGGATATGCAAAATACAGAATGAGATTTGACGCAGATTGTCACTTTGCCGTTTCATTATGGAAACTATCAGCAACAACATAAAAGTATTATGGGTCTACATTTGTGCCACGTCGAAAACAATGCATCACGTCATCAATAAGCCTACGCACGCAAGAGAGAGAGAGAGAGAGAGAGAGAGAGAGAGAGAGAGATGTAGTATTCAAGTCAGTGTCATGGGCGCTGTGCCCATGGACTCCACAAGAGAGAGAGAGAGAGAGAGAGAGAGAGAGAGAGAGACACACACACACACACACAACATGCACACACCGTTGGCCATTGAGTCGTATGGCATCGGGTCCACCAGAGGCTCGTCAAGGATGCTTGATACAGAGTATGGGGCGCCTAATAGTGATGGGGCGGGCATCATACTGCCACGAAGGTGCGAGTACGATCCAAGAATGTCACTGTACTCTGCTGCGCAAGAAAGATGAAAGTACAAGTGATGTTGTGCACGAATGCAATGTGGTGCATTTTTGTTAATAGAAAGACCAAACACCCTCACATACTATTCCAAACAGTCGCAACAGCACAAAACAACCACTTTATCAGTACAGGCTGACCTCAAAACCACAGACAATGCTATTGAAGACATCTAAGTCATTGAGCACAGAAGCACAACATTGCGGCCCACCAAACCCACCTCGATCCATTGGTGTTGGGGGCATGTACTCGATATCATCAAAGGCAGCCGCGCTCACAGTGGGCATCGCAAATCCCATCTCAGAATGAATCTCCATTGCGATTGCTCGCTTCGTCGACGCCTCCTTCTTCGCGCCCTTTCCATCCGCGGGCGCATCCGGTCGCACGCTGAGTCCCTTGGGCTTGTTTTGCTGCTGGAGTGGCTTTATGGGTTGCTGTGGCTGGGATGCATTGCCTTTCACGGGACCTGTGGGAGGCTGGCCACTGTGCGTGCGGTTGCTTACGTCGCCAAGCGCTTTGCGAGGGCCAAATGCAGCCCGCTGCTGTCCTCCCTTTCCAGCTGTGGTGTGCGGTGTGTGTTGATGTTTGTGAGTGTTTGTTTGTTTGTTCGCCGTATGGATGTGGTGTGTGTCGGTGTTTGAGTTGCGTATGATAGTGTTGTTATTGTCATGTGTGTATGTGTGTGTATGTCATGGTAATTAAACGTGAAAGTGGAACAATTGTACGCTCATTAGTCTTTGCGACGTTTCGCTGGATATAACACACGAGTATGGCTGCGACAGATGTCACCTCGGAATGTGAGTTCCGTTTTGGCCCGTTATTGAAGGTCGTCAACCAAACCCAACCCCAACCCCAACCCCAAACAGCAATGCGAAGAACGTGCCGGGTGCGCATTGTAGTGAAGTCGGTCCTCAAGTGGATCAACCCTCTTAATTGCTTCCCTGTTCGTTTGTCGCTATAAATAAACCTCTTACAATGCAAGCAGTTCGGAAGATGCACACTCACCCATTGCGTCGCCAACATTTGCGACGTTGGCATTTTCGTCTCTGAGGATAGTCATCCCCTGAGGCTGTCGGAACGCCATCTCTGTGGGCGATGTGATATAGTTTTGTGCAGCGAATACCGAAGTGGAGCGAGCGATACTCAGATCGCACTTCACAATTATTAATACGTCCACTAACACTCTATTCGCAAGTGTGACGCAGTTACGCGCGTGGACTTTGAGTCGATGCCGTATTAACGGGTGGATTTGTGGTTGCAAGTTGATCCGCAATTCGGGCGTTGAATTCAGTAGGCATTGAAATCAGTAGGCGTACTAGTGTTTCGTAGATGTGCATCTGCTACAAAGCGGAGTTTCTGCATGTAGGGCATGTTCGTAAAAATTTTCGTGCCGGTGTGTGGGTGTGCGTTTCTGCATGTGCGTGTTATGTGGTGCGTGCGTGCGTGTGCGTGCGAGTGCATGCGTGTGGTGAAATTTTGAATCAAACAGAGTGTTGGCGCGTGTGTTGACTTTTGGTTGCCATAGAATTTTGTATGGCTGACGCAAAATAAATATTTGTTTGTATGGAAATTGTATGTAAATCAACCAACAAACATCTAACATGATCACGTGATCTGGGTTTGCAACGGTAGTAACACTCTACAATCACGTAACAGATCGTTGAACAAAAGTCAAAAAGGCCGCCCCAGAATTCCATCATATCTTATTCAATGCATTCTGGAGCACGCGCACAAAATTGTTGAACTGTTCCTTGTTTCCCGGCCTATCGCCGTCCATGACGAGCACTAAGGTGTGCGCTGAAGGAGCGATGGCCGATGCCGCAGGATCACACACATCATTGCCGGTGACTCCAGGCGCAACCGAAACAAACCCCCGGAACAGCGGCGCTTCAGACTGCCTGCAACCGATCGCACTCAAAGAGGGTAAAGACTCAGGCTGCACTGGTACAGTGTCTTCGTCATTTTGAACTGCTAGACGCACATCCACTCCACGCTCCTGGATGCACACAGGCTCTTCTGTTGTGCCTGAGGTCACGTAATGCTGTTGTCGCCGGCGCTTCCGCTGGTGTGACCATGTGTCACTCACTGCCTCAAATGACGCAATATAGGTCGGCTCATTTGTCGATGACTGCATCACGGTGACGCCGAGTGAATGCAGTGCACTCAGTGTGCACTCCCGGATGCGGACACTGTCGATGTGGGATGGAATAGTCACGGACATGGCGTGGGATGCCTTCCGCGGGCGCTTTGTTGCGTGGCCCATATCAGTGGGGGGAGCCTCCTTGCCCTACAGAAGGCACACGCACACACATACACATACACGCATGCACCCAGACACACACACACAATATGGGTATTTGAATTAAACACTGATAGAAGAGACACTATACTATATAAAAGAGTTGATCCTTCTATCCCTCAAACATAAGGAAAACTTCAGACCAATCAGACGCGCGCACTATATTGCAAATGCAAAGTACAACCCACTTTCACCGGCGATGGACATTCTTCAAACGACCATGCCACAGCCCATCGCAGCGTGCGGCCTTGGAAGAACGTCGCAGTGCGGATGGTGGGAACCTGTCATCGCAGAATAGGGCGACGCGGCGTCAACAGCCATCACACGTGCGAGGCCACAGCAATCCTTCGAATATATTATATCGACACGCATGACAAGTACTGCACCACATGCATGCAGATATGGTGTCCGCAGAAGGCAGTAATTATGGGAATACATGCACATGTCCACATAAGTACTCACGCCACTTTCTCGAAGTTGACGTAGAATGTGCTTCCGAGTAGCCTTTTTGCCGAGCATAGACGTGTACCATCTGAATGTGTGAAAAAGTGAATGTGTGCGCAAACGTGCATGAGTGAGTGTATGTGGGTAGCAAACAGCATAACACGTGGAACACAAAACAACGAGATTAAACAAATATGACAGAGTCGATTCAGCAACAAGATGCAAACACATACATCAAGCGAAACCCAATACACACGCAGACGCACACACATACATCAAGCGAAACCCAATACACACGCAGACGCACACACATACAGCCAACCAATTCCCACACACACATATATATATATATATATATAGAAACACACCTCACGCGCCCTCGAGAGACAAGGCTTTCGCTCACAATGCGGCCAACAAATCCAAGCTCTCCCCCCTCTGTTGCCATCTCACATTCCGTGCCGGTCGACGCCGACAGTGCCGGTTTTCGCTGAAAGTTGGGCCGTCTTCGCTTTGGCGCACCCACTGCAGACGCTGTCTCTCCGACGGATTCCCGCTCACCGGTGCTGTTGTTGATATCCTCGTCGATAAGATCAGATACGGCAGCGATCCCAGGGTGTGTCTTTGCCATATACTCCCATTCAGCGACGTCAAAAAACGGAGGATTACACATTAAAAAATCAAAGCGGATGTCCGGACGAGCGGCGAGTGCAGTGTCAACAATGGGATCTTCCGGATTGGCTTTCACCACTGCAATTCGGTCGATAAGTTTGTTGTGTTCGACATTTTTAACGGCGGAATCAAACGAAATGGAATCAATTTCGGTGGCAACGAAATCAAACGATGCGATCCGCGCACCCAATAGAGGGTATATGCACGAGGCGCCCGTTCCTATGTCGATCCCAATCACATTGGTTGGTAGCGTGACATCGCCACGGAGTTCCGTAACCAAGTCTTCGATCCAGTGGATGTAGTTTGCACGAAGAGTGACAGTTGGTACGAGACGGTTTGGCGGGAGGCAAACGTCCAGGGAATAATAATCAAGAAGAAGGGCCCTTGTAATGGCACGCAGAGCGTCTTCGTTGCGAAAATTTACGTGACCCACGCCATCTTCCGAAGTGCAGAAAAAACACATATTCAATTCAGTGCCTGAAGGAATATATTCGTTGACTTGATGGGTCAAAACGAAAATATAGAGGCGCGTGCATGAGGCCAATTGGAAACTAGCATGCGGTGTTCACACAAACGCATACCTTTGCCGACCTTGACGACTCCACCCAGAAGTGACGGATACCTACGAGCATTTTGCTAATCAGGTCAGTACATGTGTGGTTTTTAAGCTTGCATTGCCTCTCGACTATTGCTACACTGATATGTCGACAATCGATAGTCGCAAAACTCACTTTAACCGAAGCTGTGCGAAGTTTGGCGGTCGCAATCTGAGTGCGTGCCGGGGGTGTGCAACCTTCGAATGGCTTTCGGGATTTATCGCACTGTCGTCCTCAACAGAGAGGCGCTCATCTTCGCGCTTTCGTTTGGTGCTCATGCTTATCATTTGCATAGCCTACATCAAGCGCGATGTGGGACACTTATTTTACAGCTGTGTCGTGTTTTGTCGTTCCATGTTCGCTGATCTGTGTACTGACGTGAGCTGGCGGCTTTCATAGGCCGACACGTGACTGATGACGTTTGACAGTTTTTTGAAAATTCAAAAAGGGCGCGGGAAAAGAAAGACGCGGGAATACAATTTCTGACCTTCTGATGAAAGGTTGAGTATGTCAGAAAAGATGCCCATACAAAATAATCACGATTCCCATACAAAATAATCAGAGATTGAAAAATTCATAGAGGAGAAATTTCCACCATAATTGCTTTATTCCAGTGCCAATCCACTATGAAATCGTATTCAATACAAACTCATACAAAGTTTTATTACTGTCACGGACCTGTCAAGAAAATATTCGAAAATAAAGGAAACTATAATTATTTTGTAATTGTGGGACTATAGAAATTCAAGGAAAAAGCGCAACAAATGCGCGCCCTTTTGTGATTTTTTTCGTTTTGCAACGCGCCTCTCCTTCACTATGGCTTAGGTATCAGAACCCAATTTTCAGTCTGCGCAAAGGCGACTTGCGCAGTCCGCATTTATTTCTGCGATTAATTTGTATTGCATTTGTATAGAATCGTGGATCATTACAAAGCAGGAGTAGAGTGACGCTGCCGCTCCCGCACACTCACACACACCGACATAGACTGTGCACACACACACTCACACTATGCCACACACACACACACTATGCACACACTATGCACACACACACACACTATCGGCCCTTTCCTTCCCTATCCTTCACTATCGGCCGTCTGCAGTATTGCCACTATTGCAGTACTGTTTGGGCGCCAAATGGGTTCATTTTGGCGGGCTGCAGCCGGGAGGTTTCAAACCCCCACACGCATCCGCCTTATTCGCATCCATTCCACCACACCAACCACCACACGCATCTGCTTCAAGGAACTGCGGGATAAGCACGATACTGTTTTATCCTGCGTTTTTTTATTCGCGCACATGCAATCGCGACTTCTCTCTGCTTTCAGTACCCTTGCTCTGCGATCCACTTTGGCGAGGTATGTTACTCACTATGGAAAACTGCAGTTACCGTTGTCGCTGCGTAATTGGGTGGACGTGCACTTTTGCTTTGTGGATCCAAACTAGTGACGATATTCTCGTGGTGTCTAAACCATCTGATCCATCTGACGAGCTGAACTTTTGTTCCTTGAGTTCATGATCATGGAATATCGCGACTGATCTTGAACCTCCTCCATCATCGCATCATGGTGTTACAGGAACTTCACCGTCGAAACCATGGCCAAAACCGCAGTTGCTGGCAAGCAAAAGCGCGCCAAGAAGCCCAAGGATGCGCCCAAGCGCGCAATGTCGGCATTTATGTTCTATGCCAATGATGTCCGCCCTCAGGTCCGCCAGAAGCAGCCCGGCCTTAAGATCACCGAGGTTGCCACTCTGATCGGCAAGATGTGGGCCCAAGTGTCTGACAAGCAGCGCGAGAAGTATGAGGAGAAGGCGCGTGAGGACAAGGACCGTTACCAGCGTGAGATGCAGACGTACGTGCCTCCGCCCACCGAGAAGGGCAAGGGCGGTCGCCGGAAGAAGGACCCCAGCGCACCTAAGCGCGCCATGTCTGGCTTCATGTACTATGCAAACGACATTCGCCCCAAGCTCCAGAAGGCCCACCCCGAGCTCAAGATCACAGAGATCGCAAGCAAGATTGGAGTGCTCTGGAAGACGCTCACGGACAAGGACAAGATCCCGTTTGCCAAGCTCGCCGCCGCCGACAAGGCCCGCTACGACGAGGAGATGAGCGCATACCGTGAGACGCAATAAGCGACTGCTCTCTGCCTTCGCGCCCTGCCACTGCAACCCGCCCGCGTTTGTCTCTCTCTCTCTCTCTCTCTCTCTCTCTCTTGCTCTCTCTTGCTCTCTCTCTCGCTCTGTTTTGTGCTTGCGTCTTCGCCACTGGTGTATCTCGTTTTCCCGACTCCAACTCTTCATGTCTTGTCTGTGACCCGCCGCCGTCTTGTACAATACTCTCCATTAAGCTTAGCCACCGTGACTTTCGTTTTTTTTTTGTTGTGTTTTTTGGACTTCCTTGTTGTACTGCGTCTTACACTTGACGCTGGCGCTTTGTTTGTGCGCCTGGATTTGGAAAGAAAAGGATTACTAAAGGAAACCTCCAAAACAAAAATCGCCAACATGTTGCATTGAACACCATGACTCATTTTAATGTGTATTTACTGTGTTTCCACTTTCAAACAATGGCGGAAATCAATCTTTGTAACATCACTGATCTCAATTTGCGCGCAGTATTCCGTGTCACACAGGCACATCCCGTATACAACATGAACATGCTCAGTCAATAATTCAATCAGACGGGGCACTGGACCTCACAGCCGGCCATGCAGTCACGCTTTGTTCGCAAAGAGAGGGCGAATATGGCGCATGTACGATTCGTGGTCCCCGAGTGTTGCCACAACGCCGAGTTTGTTGCCCCGATCTGCATCTGCACTGTAGTCGTAATGGTCTCCGTTTCTGTCGGTGAGATCCCCGCCAATGGCAGAAAGAATGGCCTCGCCCGCACTGTGGATACGGTTAAAGCCGCATGATTGTGAGTAAATGCGAGGAGGTTGTTATCAGTGCCTCACAAAAACGAACGTAAATACAAATAAACACCCGAGACTTGTACAATGCGTGCTGCAGCATTCTCAATAAGATGGCAGATCCTAAATGCAAAACGGAGCCCTTGAGTGCGGCATCACTGAGTCGACAATTGAAATAATACAGACGAAAGAGAAAGTTGGCTCCATATCAAATTAATACTACGCACCATGAGTCCCACTTGGATGTCCCCGCCCGGGGATAAATATATGCATCAATGTTGCCTTCTAGGATCCGAATGAATTTGTTGCCTGCGCCTCCGATCATAATGTGCTCCTTGGGTGCAATGGCACTGCAACGAGAGAAATGTGCGCAACAACAACAACATAGTCAACAACAGCAACACGAAAAGTAAAGCAAATGGATCCCATTAAGAAGTTGTCGCACTCTGATGATGCAATTAGATGTGGGCATTGATCAACAATCGCGACACAGCAAAGTCTAATGTGATGATAAAACAGAGTGGATCTGCTGGACACACACAAGACAAGAGGGATCACACAGGCCTGGACAAACCTGACGGCATCCTCCACCTCCTTGCTGAGATGTGTGCGCGTTGTTGCAATGACCCTATTATCAGCTCTGACGGCAGGTGCAATAAAGCCGAACGTCCCAAGTCCAACAAGGCCCCATACCGATCGCCCTGCATCACTCCCGTCACCGCTTTGGAAGAATGGCTGGTGGATTACGCCCGCCACGGGACGGCCGCCCACGGCAATCCCAATCAGAACGGTGACATTCTCGTGGAAGCCTTTACAATAAAGGGGGATTGGTTTCAAAGGAGTGTTAGATGCAGTTTGCCGTCTTTATGAACTGTTCCAACAAAGTGCAAATGACTTTTTTCAAATTGCTTGGTTGTTCAGGTGAAATGTGGCTCTGTGTCCACAAACTTACCATCCGTAAACTCGCGAGTTCCGTCGAGAGGATCCACCCAGACAACGGCCTGGTGTGGATTAGAAGTGAATTACAAAGACAGAAGAGTATATGCCAAAGTGTGCAGCAACAAATAGTTTCACAGATTAGCAAATGTCTATCATGGTATAGGGTGTCGCCCGCATGATGCATCAGTATTATTGCCACTTTTCTCCACTCACTCAGTCATGAACACACAGGAAGCCAGATCAACCTACATCTGATGGCTTTATCGCTCGCCATTTCTCAGGGCAAGCATACTCGAGAGGCGACTCTGATGCATCTTGCAAATCAACTGTATACTCGTCTGTGTCGACTAGATTATCCTGTGGACATAGATGGGCGATCGGGGGATGTCAGACACCAACAATAACTGACCACACAGAGAGAAATGCAAGTAGAACATGCAGGCCATCCGCATACACACACAACACTTGCGAAGAAAAATCCGGGCAGCAACAGCAATGTCAGATATAATATTGCAACACAGAGTCCTACAGCTCAATACCTCTTCGCCGATAATGTTAAGGTCGGGCCACCGTTTTCGAAGGGATTTCACGATGCACATTTGCGATCGTCGGTCTGCCTCTGTCTGGGGATCGATCTCAGTCAATGCCTGTAATAATGGAGAGGCCGCCGTCGGTCAGTGTCATGGTGTGTTGCTAGGAATTGAGCACGCGTGCAGTTTCATAACGAAAAAGATGGAAGTCGCGGATAATACTCAAAGGGAGCACCTTGTTGACGGTTCCCAGATTGCCGCCCTTGAGTACATCGCGAATGAGTGCCCCTGACCGCCGGGAGACGGCGATAGCGGCAGCAAGAAGGTGGTTCATAAATACCGGTGATTCCATCTTCGTGTTGTTTGTTCAAAGGGGCTGTAGGGAAGCATGAGTATTGCACTGTAAGAGCACTCTGTAATAAGAACAGAGTGTGCAACTACTGGCGGCCCGGAACTGCCGTCACTGCACCGTCAGTGCTCACTCAGCGCCAGCGGCAACGCATCTGGACACGACCACCACGTGACTTCTGAGTGTCCATGTTTACGATCGTAATCGGAGGAAAGCCAGTATGGCGTTGGCTTGGCGACGGAAAAGTCGTATGGCACTTCCAAATGCGGAATCGTAAAATCAAGCGCCGCCCCGTTTTGGGGTGGTTCGAGTGAAGCCAATCACTATAGAAATATTAATATAAAAAATATTATACTGCGCGCCTTGTGCTGGTAATGACACATTGGCCACTCGAGATCATTTGCCAGATATAAATTTATTTTTTTCCTTCTTGAAATAATTGTTTTTATTTGTTTTTATTTGTTGTTTTTTTACCACACAAATAATTAGGAAAGTATTTTATTCATTTTTTTATTATTTTGTAATTTTTGAATGTGGCCATTGGGCGCACCCAAACATATCGATCCGCCCCTTTTGAATGTAAATGAATTTTTAATGAAATGATTTCTTTCGATAATAATTTTTTTGGTTTTATATTTTCATCTCGGGTCGTAAATATCTATTGGTTTAATATGGTTTTTGAAAATTATTTTTTGGGTCTTCAAAGTCAAATGTACTATTACACGCCCTTAGGGCTCCTCATGTATGGTTAGCAATAGTGTATTTGTGGGCGCGTCATGCGCACAATAGTAGATCGCGGAAAGCTATGTGTGGTGTGTGTGTGTGAGTGGTGTGTGTGTGTGTGTATGTGTGTGTGTGTGTGTGTGATCGACAAGCCAACTGTGTATGCATGCAAGCACGCATGTGCTGTGTGTGGGAAGAGGCGGTGTGTTTCTCGCGTGGGTAGCGCCATTTGCATCCTTCCTCATGTTCCCCACACCCCCGCTGCCCCTGTGTGACCGTGTGTGGCATGTCATGTGCGAGAGGCGTGCGAACGTGGCATGAAGGTGTTGTTGGCGAATTCGTGATCACAAAACAAAGTGATTCATCGTATACGATCTTCTTGATTCTTCCACACGACTTTTTCGAAGATCCTTAGCAGTCTTTAGTTGCGTGGTCTTTGTACCTTTCGCCTCTGACCTATCGCAGAGAATTAGCGGTGTTCGCGGGAGGAGTGTGCATCATCCCCCCTATTTGTGTCGCAAATTTGCTCCTGCTCCGGCGATTGGATAGCGGGGCGTATGTGTGTGTGTATGCACTCTTGAATCATGGGCTGCCGGATGGGCCCAGCTCTGTCCTAGTCTGACACGAATGTCGACTGTGGTGGGTTCCCTCGCATGCGGCCTCCCTTGCACATTTAACGCGCAATGTGCAAAGTCCCTCACGCGTGGATCCTACTTGTCGCTCGATTGAGTTTAGTTTTTTTGGAAACCATTCCTTCATGAACTTGGTGTGGGCATTGTTGCTGTCAACTTGGCCTTTCATATTCCCTATTTTTTGGTGTGCATAATATCAAATATCTGCGTCCCTTTACATATTTTGTTTTTTTTTCTTCTCTCCATCTTCTGAGTTTGCGTTTTTGTGTGTTTGTTGAAAATCAACACGTACGACTTCCACTGTCTGTCATATCACTCATGTCAACGTTTTGCACCCGATTCCACGCGCATCCTCCATATTGTGTGCTCCATGTACATCAGTCGTACGGTGGCGTTGTGCGCCAGCGTCACGGAACTCCAGACGGCATTCCTGGTCCGTATTTGCACGATCTAAATTCGAATTCGTATCCTTCGACATCTCCAACGACACCGACACAAACGGAGGGCATCGGTTCAAACGCTCACGTGACAGAAGGAAGAATGGCACGCCCTGATGCAGGTCTCTATGACCGTTATGCGGATAAGGATGGAGTGGACTCTTTGGACTCACCGAGAGTATCGGAAGTGAGGCCGATACAATTCAAAGGTTTGTTGTTTATGTTTTGTTTTCTAAAAATGTATGTATGCGTGCGTCTTGTCCGCTTCGCCGCGTGACTATGGTCGGCCATTGGTTTATGCACATGTGTTTTTATTGGCAAGAGTATGTTATATTTGCGCACACGTGGGTGGTGGCATCCATTTTGGCTGTCTCCGTACATCATTAGTGCCTATGCGTGTTCACTCACACATGTAACTTAACTGGATGCACTTTCTTGGATTGCAGACATTGTGGCGTGGTATGCATACAAGATGGGCACGCACGGGATCGTATTTGTTGTCCTGACAGTGCTGTCGTTTGTGTTTCATTTTGCCTGGCTGAGCGAACCGCCTTCGGTCGTGTGAGTATCTGCATCGCTCCCCGCCTTTTGTGATGCCTCTAATGACGGATATTGCCTTTGTTCTTGTTGGTGTATGGGTCTGCGTATATGTATATGTATATATATATGTGTGTGTGTGTGTTTTCTGGAGCACCTCTGATTTTTTCTAATGATTTCATTGTGTTATTATTGTTGTATTTCTGTTTTTGGTTTTTTGCTTGGTCGGCAGGTGGGATGAGACACACTTTGGCAAATTTGCGAATGGATACATCAAGGGGAACTTTTTTTTCGATGTACATCCACCACTCGGGAAGATGCTGATTGGGCTTGCGGGGTATCTCACCGGCTACGACGGGCAGTTTGAGTTTAAGGAGCCTGGGCAGGTGCGTGTATGCTTATGTGTGTGTGTGTATATATTCATGTACGGGCATCCCCACTGCCGTCCGTTTTGTGGGGTGAACATATGCGGTACATCCGCACCAAAAACTCCAAAGCAAATCCCAGAGGAGTACCAAGCTCATCATGCAAATTCGTTTTTATTGACGCCATTGGGCAACAACAACAACAACAACACAATAATAATAATAATAATAATAATAATAATAATAATAATAATAATAATAATAATACACACACACACACACACACACACACACACACAGCAATACGGCGAGACCCGCTACATGGGTATGCGTGTCTTCTGCTCGCTGATGGGCGCCGCACTGTGTCCGCTCATGTATCTCACTGTTCGCGAGCTGACGAATGCGCCCACTTCGGCGGCGCTGGCGGCAAGTCTCCTGCTGTTCGACACGGGCATCCTCACCCTCACGCGATACATTCTCCTCGATTCGCCGCTGCTTCTCTTTGTGCTCTGCGCGGTCTTTTGCAGCGCTAAGTTTGCGTCGTGCCATGATGCTCCGTTTACGCGGCGATGGTGGACGTGGCTGACGCTGACGGGAGCGTCCCTGGCGTGTGCATTCAGTGTCAAGTGGGTCGGGCTCTTCATTATTGCTTATGTCGGCCTCGTCACTATCGCGGACCTGTGGGATTTGCTTGGCGATCTCTCGTTGACAAAGGTGTGTGGATTTATGGAATTGCGTGTCAATGCATGCGCGCGCGCGTGTGTGTGTGTGTGCTCGCCTCCGCTGTGGCATGTCTCTCACCTGTCTCGCTCTCCAGTCTCGGGAGTCCAAGTGCCGCATCTCCCTCAACACTAACGGTGATCTCTCATGTCACAACAACAAACATTACGCCTATCATCACATCGGCACACGCAGCGAGTACTATTTGACCACTTTGTTGCGCGCGCGCTCTGCCTGATTGCGATTCCGGCGGTCATCTACATGAGCTGCTTTTACATTCACTTTTGGGCGCTGCCACGGAGCGGGCCTGGGGACGGATTCATGAGCACGGCCTTCCAGACGACTCTCGAGGGCAACGAACTCTATGGCCTCACGGTCCCTGAAGGTGTGTTGTCGTTGCTGTCGTTGTTGCGACTGCTGTTGTTTATTTGCATGTTGTCTCACTGTTTATAATATCTCTGTGTATGCCTCCGTGTCTGTGTATGTCTTTGTGTCCCATGCTGTGGCTATCAGTCGACTCACCTTTGTTCCAACTGTATTCGTGCACACGCGCACCCCTTTGCAGAAATTGCATACGGTAGCATCATTTCTCTGAAGAACCGGCGGAGCAGCGGCGGTCTTCTCCACTCGCACGCGCATCTGTATCCCGACGGTGTTGGCGCGCGACAGCAGCAAATCACCGCATACCAACACAAGGACTCGAACAACCATTGGCTTGTGAAGAGGGCGACGGGTGAGCGGCCGCAGGACGACGCCGCTCCCCAGCACATCAAGCACGGTGCGTGTCGCTGCTCTGTGCGCGTGTGTACGTGTGTTTGTTTTGTGGATTTGTTTGTGTTGTGTCTGTTGATTTTGTTTATGTGTCTATGTGTCTGTTGATTTTGTTTGTTTGTGCTGCGGATTTTATGCCGTCTGGCAGGGACAGGCTGCTCTTGGAGAAGTAGTGGTATTGTACACTTTGTACCTATTAATCAGATAGTAATCGCGATAGTAATTAATAGTAATTTTGTGCTTGGTGTGCGCGTGATGCTGTCGTGTTTTTGTTTTTGATTGCTTCTGTTCAGGCGATATTGTGCGTCTGGAGCACGTGAACACGCGACGGAATCTCCATGGACACCGCGAGAAGGCGCCGATCACAACGCGCCACTTTCAGGTGTGTCTCTTGACAGTATTGCGCTTTGTTGCCCACGCACTGGACGCTGTCGGGACCCCTTGTGCTCTCCCTTCTTGCTCGTGCGTCTTTCTCTCTTGTGCAACAGACATATTTTGCACGCGCACAACACACATACTGACACATACTTTTTCATTCCTCACTCTCATACGCAATAATTTTTCAATTCACACAATGCAATTCAAAACAAAACACAGGTGACGGGATACGGCAACGAAGGCATTGGCGACACGAACGACCAGTGGCGTGTTGAGGTGGTTAACCTCCCTAAGGATCACGAGGGCAAGGGGTCTCACGTGCGCGTGGTGCACTCTGTCATCCGTCTTGTCCACGTAAACATTGGATGCGCACTCCACTCGCACGGGAAAAACCTTCCCAAATGGGGGTTTGAACAGCTCGAGGTATGCATGTCCGTGTGTCTGTGTGCGATGTGTGTGTGTGCAATGGCAATGTGTCTTGCGTGTGTGTGCATGTAATCCTGCAATTACGCTTTTTTTTGGTACACTCCTCTTCCATATGCGACAGTTTGCGTACGTCTCTATTGTTTGTGGGTTGTGTGTGCCAGGTGTCCTGCAACTTGAAATTAACATTCCTCTACGTGCATGCACACCACCCACGCAATCTGCGCAGGTCTCGTGCAATCCGAGTGTGTCGGACAGCGACAACTTATGGAATGTGGAGGCGCACATCAACCCAAAGCGTAAGTATCTCTGTGCTTCGTTGAGTGCATCTTCCGTCCTGTGCTTGCCCTTGTCCACACACACCACACACAACACACAACACACAACACACAACACACAACACACAACACACAACACAAACGAACGTGTGTTGTGTGTGAGTGTTGTTTGTGCCATTGCTTTCCCCTACTGCTCATGTCTCACCTGAAATCTGAGTCCATCCGCCCACTGACACGATCTTCCAACTGCATCTCCACAACCACACCCACCCACAACCGCAATGTCACTATCACGTGCGCTTGCATGCAGTGCCATCCGGCAAGCCCGTTTCGTTCCGCCCATCGTTCTTTTCGTCGTTTTACGAGCTGCACGTGGCGATGGCGGAGGTCAACAACGGACTCAAGCCCAAGGAGGGCGAGGTGACGTCACGCCCCTGGATGTGGCCCATCGACTACCGCGGGCAACGCTTCACCGGATGGGGCGAGAAGGACCATCGCGTCTATCTGCTGGGCAATCCCATTGTGTGGTACTTTTGCCTCGGCGTAATGGGGCTGTTTGTCGCATTTCTCGGCCTCCATGCCCTCATGGTGCAGCGCGGGTTTCTTGAGCCGTCCTGGAATAAGGGTGGGTGCCGTTTTGGCGTATATGAAAATTTGTGTGTGTGTTTGCCTTATGTGCTGGTCTGTCAATGTGTGTGTGCGTGGGTGCTGAATGCATTCTTCTCTATCATGGTCTCATTTCATATTTTGTCGTTCTTTTGTATGTCTGTTTGCATTGCAGAGCGCAAGCGGCGGCTCGTGTGGAATGGTGTGTGGCTTCTCGTCGGGTGGGCCCTCCACTACCTCCCCTTTTTCCTCATGGGGCGTGTGCTGTACTTTCACCACTACTTTCCCGCCCTTCTCTTCTCGTTCATGCTCACCGGAATCGCTGTCGACTATCTTCTCACGACCATCCGCCAGTGGCTGGGTCACAAGCGCCGCTATGTGTACTATGCACTCAACGCAGTGCTGTATGCGGGTATTGCGGCCAGCTTTGTCTGGTTTCGCCACGTGACTTTTGGCATGACGGGTCCCCACTCGCAGTACCAGCACACCAAGCTGCTCTCCTCGTGGGAGTTTTGAGTGTGTCTGCCTCTGTGTGGTATGCGTGTGCGTGTGTGCGCGTGCGTGCGTGTGTGCGTTGCGTTTGGCGTCTGGCGGTGCTTTATGGTACTAAGTGTCGAGTGAGCTTTTCTTTGTTTCTGTGTTTTCCTGTCTATTATTGTGGTGTGTTCTTGGCAGCACTGCGCTGTTGTCGTTCCTGAGTTGTCTTGAAATGGGGGGCTTGTCCTCACGATCGCCCACCTCACGCATGCTTTCTGAGGCGCTGGTTTGCCTTGTGTGTGTGTGTGTGTGTTTGTGTGTTGCCCTTTGCTCTCTGCACGCCTCTCTCTCTCTCTCTCTCTCTCTCTCTTGTCGCTTGCTGTGTTGACGATTGATTTGCACTGTGTTTGCGTGTGTTCGCAACTGCAAATGAAGAAAACCATCGATCATTTATGTGAACCTGAACAGGTCAGAAGTCTTAACCCTAGCCCACCGCTCCATCCTAAACCTAGGGTTAGAGTCAGATCTCGTCCGTCTTTGCTCTTTCTTTGCAGTTCGCTACTTTTCAATGCACATGACCAGTAGGCAGTGGTTGTGAGCGCTATTTCGCTTCTTTGGGGCCTCCGGGAACATTGAGCTTGAGTGGAGAGTGGGCAGCTCGCGTGACAGACGGACTCCTTCCACGCATAAACGCATAAGGGTCTTGAATGCAGCATTCGTCCAAGGCCCTCTCTTTCTTTGGTGCACGACCTTGCCGGCACTGGCGGAGGACATGTCCATAAGAGAATGTGGATACGGAGTGATGCTGGCATACCTCTGTCGTCCAGGTATGGTGTGTGTTTCAGTCCTGTCGGATGATGTGTGCATTGGAATTGGTGCAAGCCAGTTTAGACAGGGGCTGTATGTGCGTGTGTGTGCGTGTGTGCGTGTTTGTGTGTGTGTGTGTGTATGTGTGTGTGTGTGTTGTGTTTGTGTGTGTGTATGTGTTTGTGTGTGTGTGTGTGTGTGTGTGTGTGTGTGTGTGTGTGTGTGTGTGTGTGTGTGTGTGTGTGTGTGTGTGTGT
>CALSCR010003401.1:0-22083 GCA_943704495.1 Pigoraptor chileana | reverse complement strand
GACCACTCTCGTCCCGGTTTAACTTCCCAGAGCGGACGGGATGGGGTGCAATCCGGCAGATATGGCCGTAGCCGACAGAAATATGCCTGCATAGCAATATATATGACAAACTTGGCAAGCATTCGCGGAGACGATGTATTCTTGAACGAACATAAAATAAATGTGGGTACTGTTAAAGAACCGCAGACGCGCTTAATATCAGCAAACAGATACTGGTATCGCATCGCAAAGAAGTGGCAAGGAGATGTCTGAATAGAAACCGAATGAGAGTCTTAGGATTCAAGTCAGTGTCTTAGTGGCGCTGGAAAAAAGAAACTGGTATGTAGAACAAGAGTCGAAAAGAGCAAAAAAGAAGAGGCTACAGCAAGTGGTATTCCCGCCTGGTCTCCCACGGCAGTACTGACCACTCTCGTCCCGGTTTAACTTCCCAGAGCGGACGGGATGGGGTGCAATCCGGCAGATATGGCCGTAGCCGAGAGTAAAAGAATGACAGAGTTTAATAAGCCTATCAAAAACTGGGACAGTAAATAGCCTGTTGTATGGCAGTACACTGTACTCCGGTGAATACATGAAACATAACAATAGACTGTCTGCGAGCCAACAGTCAGAGAGGGTGCGCAGCAACCACCGTTATTTGATGCCAGTCGGCGAATTTCGTGTGATTTATGACGTAATTTGAGTTCCCGTGATCCGAGTGATTGACCAATCCGGTCGCGATACGCAAGCCATTTTTGGGGCGGCACGTGCAGTATGTGCACAGCTCGTTTGTGGCAGGAACACATATCAAGCTTAAGCTTAGCAAGGCAATGGTCAGTAAGTCTCAGCGCCAGCCCAAGGACTTCACAAAGTAAAAGGGAGAGAGACCCCTTTATGGGCGTCTGGCAAGTGCAAAGGCAGCAAAGGAATTCCCCCGTAAATTCGTACTTAGGCTGCCCTCCATCAGTTTACTGCGTGCCGGCACACTTGTTACAAGAGGGCTAGACAGTGTTCGTGGTCAAGGACCACTTCGCCCCAGTTGAAATGGCGCCCCCTGGAGACTCGATCGCCAAGCCACGACACATCCTCGTTCTATACACTGGCGGTACAATAGGTATGCCGAAATCTGACCGATTTTGCTCATGCCACTCCACAAACGTGCAAATGACTTACTGTATGCGTGCTCACGCACAACAGGAATGAAACCGAGCGAGCGCGGATACGTTCCTGCTCAAAACTATCTCGGGCACTATCTATACGAAAATTCCCAGGTTTGTTTGGGTTAAGAGATAATACCCCAGTTTGCTTTGACTCCCGCCTGTGCCAACGAATTGCTGATGTAATGACTTGCTTCCTGATGCTCATTCTATGTAGTTTCATGACAAGGCGTACTCTTTTGCGCCTACCGACCTCGAGAGGGCGAAGGCAGTATCGCCACGGGGGAGCCACGGGGAGGAGCTGCCGCGACTGGCGAAGCGAAAGGGTGCGAATAGTAACGGGGGCAGCCCAACAACCGCCCGCGCGGACAAGACGGCGGACAAGCGTCCTATGCCTGCGACAGACGCCAGTGACGCCGCCAAGAGAAAGCCGTTAATGAAGCGCAGTGATACGCTTCCGTCAATCGCCACTGTAGCCACGCCGTCGTCGTCGCAGGCGCAGCCGAATGATGGGAAGCGTGCAGTGGGAAAGTCAGTGGCAGACGAGGGGCCGGTTGTGCGGACGTTTGCCTGCCCGATGTCCCGCTTTGGCAAGCGCGTGCTGTATGATTTGAAGGAATTTCCCGAGTTGCTGGGTGGGTGATTGTCACAGCGATGGGTGATTTGGCGACTGACTGTGAAGCGGTTGCTGGGCAGCAAAAATTTGATGTGTGTGTGTGTGTGTGTGTGTGTGAATGGTCTGACCCCTTTGTTTTGGAATTGGGACATGATTGCGTTGCAGACTCATCCAACATGACGATGGAAGACTGGATCAAGATTGGCAGTGAACTCGCACAGTACTATGACTACTACGATGGTGCGTGGATTGATGACACAAGAACGCTGCATTGCTTATGTTGAGTTGCTTTTTTTGTCTGGTCACATTTGTGTTTACTTTCCATCGTCAATGTCGACCCAGGGTTTGTTGTGCTGCACGGAACGGATACGATGGCATACTCGGCTTCGGCTCTCTCGTTTGTTTTTGAGAATCTCTCCAAGACGATCATTCTCACTGGGTCGCAAGTGCCGCTCACGCAGCCACAGAGTGACGGCATCGACAACTTTTTGGGTGCTCTTTGCATTGCGGGGCACTTTGACATTCCAGAGGTGTGATTTGCATCTTTAGCTGCTCACTCCCTTCGCTTCTCTTGAAGATTGAAACAGACTGCTAACAAAATATGTTGGCTGGTTTGGTGTGTGCAGGTGTGCTTGTACTTCCACAACCACCTCTTTCGCGGAAATCGCACCAAGAAGATAGATGCCTCATCGCTCGATGCATTTGGTAGCGGAGGCTTCCCACCGCTTGCAAGCGTCGGCATTGATATTGACGTCAACTGGGATATTGGTGGGCCCACGTAACACCCATGATACAGGCGGGCTTCACACAGACACAGACACAGATAGACACATAAAACACACACATACACAGGCATACACACTCGTAACAGCTCATAGCGCATCACTTATCAAACCACATTCCTTCATTTGCCACAGTCCGCACCCCTGGACAGCCCGGCCGGATATGCACGCACATGACATTCGACCAAAACATCGGCGCGCTTTTGATATTTCCGGGTATCACAACGGAGGCCATTCGCAATTTTCTGAGACCTCCCATGCGCGGTGTTGTCCTGCTTACCTACGGAGCGGGCAATGCTCCCGATCGCAACAAGGATCTACTTGATGTGCTCAAGCAGGCGTCGGCGTCTGGAATTGTCCTTGTGAATTGCACGCAGTGTCCCCGAGGAATGGTCGAGGTGGGTGCTTCTGAAGCTGTGTGTTATGCATTTGCCTCGCGTGCATATGTGCGCTGCCCATGCCATTGCGCTAATCCCGCTCGCTGTTTTCTCTCTGGCTACTTCAGGGGCACTATGCAACGGGACGCGCATTGTACGACGCCGGAGTCGTCGCAGGCTTCGATATGACGGTCGAGTGTGCACTTGCAAAGATGAGCTATCTGCTTGGTCGATATGGCGCCGATCCCGAGTGCCCGCGCATCATCCGCCGCCTCATGTCCGAGAGCCTCAGGTGGGCTTATTGTTTATACGATGCTCTATTTGCAACTATTTGTATGCCTTTTATTTCGCATTGGTTTATTGAAGCTCAGCAAGTACTGCCTATGTTTGTTGCGGGTTAGGGGCGAGCTGCGCGCACCAGAAGTTGAGATGCGCTTCTCTTTCCGTGATAAGCATTTCGTTTCCAAAGTTGCGAATGCTCTCGCCGAGAGTTTTCGTAACACAAACTCAACTGATGCGACAATCCGCAAAGTGGAGGCTGCGCTTGCCCCTGTGCTCGCGTGCTCGGCGGCCTCGTTTGGTGACGTCAAGGAGCTTGAGAATCTGCACCGCGGAGGCGTTGATTTGAATGCGGGCGACTACGACGGGCGAACGGCGATGATGCTGAGTGCATGCGGTGGTCACGTGGATGTTGTCAAGTATCTTCTCGACATTGGATGCGACCCCAACTCGCAGGATCGGTGGGGCGGAACCGCACTCAGTGACGCCCTCAAGCATGAGCACGATGCCGTTGTCCAGGTGCAGTGCCCACGTGAAATACGACATAGCCATTCCTACAGCAATTTTCAATTCAATGATTATATGTCGTGTTGCTCATTGCATTACGCCATGCTTTGAAATTGCTGTGCTCTGCGCATTGAAGGTTTTGCGGGAGCGAGGGGCTCGGCTTGTTCCCGGTGACGAACTCACGGACAAACTGTGCAGTCTGGCCGCAAAAGGCGATGCCATGGGAATGGAAAAGTATGAAGCGCTCCTCTGTTGGCTGTTGTTTGTCTTTTTCCCTGGGATGCCCGTCAGATTGTCAGTGGATTGCTTTGTCTGTTGCGTGGGCTAACACGCTCTCCTAACAATTCCGTATCTTTGAAGGCTGCTTGCGAATGGTGCCCTTGCCAACAGCTGCGCGCACGATCAACGGACGCCGCTGCACATCAGCGCCGCCGAGGGCCATGCCGAATGTGTCAAGGTGCTGCTGCGACATAGCGCTTTCCCTCTCGCACGTGACAGGTGGGGCGTGACCCCTATCGAGGAAGCAAAGGCAGGCGGCCATACTGATATTGTGCGCGCGCTCAAAAAGGCTGCAACAACAGCGACGGCGGGTCAGATTCAAAAGCCAGAGTAGAGAAAGCCTTTCTTATCCATGCTAGAAGACCATGTGCGTGCGACTGTATGCAGTTCGTTGGTGAGCAACATGACTCTGCCTGTCGGCCGCTTACGGTCTGGGAATAATTGTGGGTCTGGAAAATGAAGGACGCGCTCGCAGAGTCACGTGATCGAGGAGAAGTGGAGCTGGACTCCACTTGTCGCTCTGATTGGCTGACGATTGCGCGCGCAAATTTAAATTCGAATTTTTATGTATTATCACGTGTGACGATGACTCCCTGGACGGACATGCAGGTAGTCTATCTCTCGGCCTAGCATCCAGCCTCCTTTATCGCTGCCATTATTGGGTGCATGCATTGTGACGCCTTGACATATGACGCTCTTGCTTGCGACTATTCGCTCGAGATATTTCGCATATGCGTTGTCTTATGTGTGTGCTTGCGATTTAAGTTTTAAAAGCGATACGCGCACTTTCAAACACCCGTTTTCACGCGTGTTTACAACCTTGTTTCCGCGGCAGCGAAGAAAATGTCACGTGAAATTGAGGTTTCCGTCGGAACGGACTTCAACTTTGTGGGCACAATCGACAAGAATCTTCTGTGCCCCATCTGTTCCGATCCACTTTCAGATCCAGTAGAGACACATTGCGGACACACGTATTGTCTGTTGTGCATTTGCGAATGGATTAGGCGCAATGCGACATGCTGTCTTGACAAAGCGCCGCTGCGACCGGACGACCTCCGGCCTGTCAACAAGATCATCACGAGCCAGCTGAACGAGCTGCCAGTCCAGTGCGTTCGCTGCGACGGCAAATTCCTGTGGCAGCAAATCAAAGATCACGTTCGGACACAGTGCGCGCTGACGCCCATTCCCTGCGGTCATCCGGGGTGCGGGCGGTCGCTCCCACGCAGCGCGGTAGAGGAGCACCGGCTGCAGTGCGCGCACAGGGTTGTCTCTCACACGTGCGGAATGCCTGTCAGCATCATGGACATGGAGGTGGGCCTGAAGCGCACATCATCCGCACGCCCCTCTCTCCACTCCACATACTTGTGTCTGCGTTTGAAAGCCCTTTGCCTGTCGCACATTGTTTGTACATTGCATCTATGTTTATGACTTTTCTTGACAAAGCGCTTTTGGGCTCATTCTTTTTGCGACCATGCAGGAGCACTGTGCGAGTGAATGTTTGGACGCTGATGTTCCTTGCATCCACGCATCATTTGGATGCGATTGGCGGGGCCTTCGTCGGGATATAAGCGCGCATTGTAGCACGTGCCGCTTCGAAGGAGTAAAAGATGTTCTCCGCGCACAACAGGAGACTATTGCGCGACTTCAGTCTAAGGAATGTGCGGTCGACGCAGCAGCATCTGGTGCCTCGATTGCCCAAAGGCGGCGGTCCGTTGCCTCGGAGAAGGCTGCGGATGCAAAGGCCATGGATGCCGACGACGACAAGGAAAACATACGCAACGGCGTCGCGCTGTCGGAGCCGAAGGAGGCGAAGGAGGCGCACGCCAGCGGCCCCCTTGTGGAGCCGGACGCCCCTGCAGATCTGGTCAGCGGCCTGTACTGGGACTACTACGAGGGCACATTCACGTGGTTGCCAGATTTTGAGCAGCTGACGCCAACGGTGAGGCACTGACTGTTAAACGACATGCGCAGACTTGTAACCACGTGCATGAATCCTTACTGTCCCTCAACTCGTCAGTCGACCATCGCACCCGAGTTGTTGTCCTTAAGCCTGCCTGTTGATGATCGCGTGTACTATTGTTATTTCAGTTGGAAAAACACACTCAGCTTTGATATGTTGCCTGTCCATCTTGCAGTCACGAGGCCAGTGTGACGGCATTAGCGTTGGCGAGCTCTTCAAAAAGGGCGTGCTCAATGCTCCCGTCAACACCGACCTCTACCAAACGGGCGATTTCGCTGTGCGCTTCCGCGGGTTCATTGAGGTGCCGTTTGACGGTGAATACACGCTCTATGCGTCCAGCAACGACGGCAGCCGCGTGTGGATCGGCGGTAAGCTCATCGTCGACAACGATGGCTGCCACTACAAGCAGGAGGTCGAGGGATCGGTACGCCTGGCACGCGGTCGCCATTCGATTTCAGTGGGATACTTCCACAAGAACGGAAAAGTGCTTGAAGGCGGCCTCCGAACTGGTTGGTGGCAGCAATGCGTACGATTTCACTGCATGATGTGGGAACGGGATGAGGACGGGTGTTTTCAGTGACACTAACTGATGGATACTCTCCAAATGCGGTTGCCTCCATGCAGGGATACACCTGAAGGTCTTCTACTATTATGCGGGCACAAACTATTGGGGACGCAACCGCGTGAACAAGCAGCGCATCCCAAACCACTCATTCTATCGGCCGCTGCTGGACGGTGGGTAATAACCTGTTTATTTCGTTTTGTTAATGGAGTGCATGCACAAACCTGCAAAAGCACAGGCTCTGTTTAAACGACAATGCCTGTGTTGCATCGCCACAATAGACAAAATCAAGTCGCTCAAGGAATTCAAGGCCGAGGATGAAGAGATCCCATACGATCCGGTGCGTGAATTTGTGCATCATCTTGCTCTATAGTGAATGTGCTTTGCTTCCGCCACTCGGACCGTGGCCTGTTATCTCCCTTGCAATTGTGGAGTCCATGGACATAGCGCCTGTCACTGACTTGCACCTTACATCTCCTATGCAATGCCAGGCGCACGTCGAAAGCGAGCGATTGAAGGCTGCGGAGAAGGTGGTAGCTGCGAGTGCATCTGTGCGCACTCACTCAATGAAAGCGTCATTGAATAGGGGCTACTGTCACTGCCAGCACTAACATCCGCTTTCACTGCTGCATGCAGGAGCGCGACGAGGCACGGGCAGCAAGTGTCGTGCAGACCGGCCGTGTGGTTGATCTGGAACGCCAGCTGCAGAGCGTCAAGGCAGTGGCAATGTCCATGGAAATCGCTCTGCGGCATGCACAGAAGGACCGGCACTCGGCACTCTCCGAAACACACAAGGTCGGTGCTTCAGTCTGTACGCGTCAGAGTGCTTGCATAGACACTGCACACTGCATGTGCCCCATATCTCTGAATGTTTGTGTGGCGCAGCTCCGTTTGCAAAACACTATTTTGTGTACCCAGTGAACCGGGACATAACTGGCTTGATCTGGTGCATGTACAAATACATACTGACATCCACGCACTCATGATGCCCACGACAGATGCAAGCACGTACAATGGATTTGGAGGAAACGCTTGCCGATCTCAAGGAGGTGAGACATTCAAGAAATATCAGAACAGTGTGTGGGCCAGGTCATGCGACTCGATCAACTGTTACTCGTAAGCACTAAGCACAGCTGAGCAATCCGCATCCGCGTGCATTCCCACAGAGGTATTTTGCCGCCGTGGCACTGAACATCAAGGTGCAGATGAGCGGCGCTGCCGAGACGGAGCGGCGACGGAGCACCAAGGCAAAGCCCGCACCGCCCGCCCGCCACTTCAACGTCAATATTTCAGACATGTACGACCTTGCGGTTGCGCGATCGCTTGCCCTCGAGGAGTGGCCGCGGCACATTGCAGCATGCCTCATGGCCGACAGTGTGATGCCGCCCCAGACGCCAGGTCCCCGCGGGCCGCGCGCATCCTCGGCAAAAACGCCCGGCACGGCCGCCCACGGGGACGGCGGCATGATGACCAGGTCGCGCATGTGCCGCATCCCGGGATCCCCGTCCTCGGGTGCGCGAAGGGGCGACTTGGCCTCGTCTTCCTCCAACGCCGCGTTTGCCGCATCGTACGTTCCGCCGGTGCAGTTTGCGCTGTCGACCTCCGCAAAGACGGTGCAATACCAGTCGGCTGCATTCTAATGTGTGCGTGCATGCATTGGGCGTTGCGCAACACAGTGCTGATGATCTCATAGACAATGGCTGAACAGCCGCTTTCATCAACAATAATATTTGTTGTACAACACGCAAGAGCCCCCTCCACTTTGAGAAGCCATAGCTATGGCACGGCTGCGATTGCATTGGCGGTCACACGCCTGCAAATCACAAGCCATATTACGCCCGACAGCGTGCCTGGAATGTGCGGTGTCCAACAAATGGCACGTGCAGCAGTGACGTGAGCAGATGCACCGATACACAAGCACGCACAAACACTGAACATGGACGCATGTGGGCCTGATTGTGGGAGTAGAAAAAATGATCACGTGCTGGCACATGGAGGCAGGTAAGCAGGCAGGCAGTACATACCCGACGGCATGCTGGGGAGCGCGATCAGCCACGAGAACGGCGCAAAAAAGTCAGTGGGGAAGCGGGCCACAGGAGTCCATCGGCAAGACAGGATTACAGCCCCCAGCACAGCATACTGACCAGCACACACACAAGCGACGGAGGCAGATGGCGAGGGAGCCAGAGAGCCAACAAGTCCGAACGGAAATCAATGAGCGTGTTGCATTTGAAGGGCAGCATGCACACCAGCACAGCATAGGGCAAGGTGACGTTGAAGACAAGTCAGCAGCGGACGTTGATGATGCACTCACGCTCAATATCTTGGTGGCGTAGCCAACACTGCTGGTCGCCCCACTCACGACTGTGGACGATGCCAATTCTGCATATTTGAAGTTCTGTCAAGGGCGTATGAAAGCAGCAGCATGATTTCTATAACGCAGCTTCACACGCCCCAGCTGAGCAAAGCGGATAACACATTATGCGTCTGGTGTGATTGATATGTGGTGGATACTCAATCGCTTTAGTTCGGCCGTTTTTTCGTTCAGTGATCGCTGAGTTCGCGCATATCGAGCAAATTCATCCTGCGAAAATAATATAGAAAGAGTTGAAAGGTGCGCAAGTCCATCAGTCGTGTGCTGCAGTCAAGCAACAGTCCATCCAGTCTGTCTCGCGCAGCATTGCAGCAAGCGGAATGAAGCAAAACATACCTGTGCATTGATCTTTACCAAATCCTGCTGCAGTTTGAACACAGCCGCCCGACACTCCTTCTCCTCGCGCGCAGCTGGATTGTTGCGCAATGCCCAGGCAGTGGCCACCTGAAAACAGAACAAAAAGGGTGAATACAACGCCATAGAACTGATCACACGCAAACAGGCACACACACACAGACTCGTGCACACACGCGCACTGCACTCACTTTCACGCCAAGTGGTCCTGACACCCGTGCAATGACCTGGGCAAATACAACGGCGTACAGCACAAAGAGCGCCTGGCACGTGAGAAACTCTGACAACACCATTCTGTGCGTGCGTTGAGTGTGATCACGGTGTTGGCTTTGTTTCGCAGGCATCTGCTAATTCACGTCGGCGATTTGCACCGCTGGAGAGTGCGACTCAGGGTACAGCGGTGACGTCAGGAAGGCCGTGGCACGTGATGGGCGGGCAGTATCACATAAATAGACGACCAATGGCGGCACAGCCTCCATCTCGCAAAAACGTGTCGAGTATGCGCCGTCGGAAGCAGGGGTAAGTGTCTGCCGTTCCAGTCTCATTACCAACATCACACTCACACATGCATGCACACGCATACGCACGCACACGGACACACGGACACACACACATGCTATAAATACAGGCAGGACTCGACACACAGGCAAACATATAGACATACATTTGTTCCTCACCGCTGGAAATAAGTGGATCAACGATGTTTGGCACAATTTTCGGGGCCATTGCCCTTGTCATTTTCATACTGCGCACGTACGTCGAGGAGTTCTTCCGTCTCGTCTGTGCCAAGCGCAAGTCGGTCTCGAGCGACATTGTGCTTGTGACGGGTGCCGGCAGTGGCATCGGCCGCCTGACTGCGCTGGGTTTTGCCCGCCACGGTGCGACGGTTGTGCTGTGGGACATCAACGGAGAGGCCGTCCGCCGCGTGGCCGACGAGGTGCGTGCGAGCGGCAAGGGCCGTGCCGTGCACTACCAGGTCGACCTCAGCCGCCGCGAGGACGTGTATGCTGTCGCCGCCGCCGTGAAGCGCGACGTTGGCGATGTCACCATTCTTGTGAACAACGCGGGCATTGTGACGGGCAAGCCGTTCCTGGACTCACCCGACCATCTCATCGAAAAGACATTCCAGGTCAACACTGTCTCGCACTTTTGGACGGTCAAGGCATTCCTCCCCGCCATGCTGGCCCGCAACCGCGGTCACGTGGTGACGGTGGCGAGCTCTGCAGGCACCGTCGGCGTCGCCCGTCTCATCGACTATTGCTCGTCCAAATTTGGAGCCGTTGGGTTTGACGAGGCGCTGCGGATGGAGCTCAGCAAACACGGCAAGACGGGTGTCAAGACAACCGTTGTCTGCCCTTACTTCATTCGCACGGTGGGTCTCACTGCGCTGCTGTGCGTTGTTTGCGTTGTTTGTGCGTTGTTCTGCGGTGCACATGGCCCACATTGGCTGGTTGCATGGCAATGACTACGTGAGGCTCACGCGGCAATGCACACCAAACTGACTGGACCGACGCTTTCTTCCTCCGACTGTTGGCTGCCCTCACATTGTCGTTGCAGGGCATGTTCGATGGCGCAAGCACCCGCTTTCCTCTGATTCTTCCGTTTCTCGAGCCCGAATATGTGGCCGACAAAATTGTGGATGCCGTGCGCACCAACCAGGCCATTTTGATGCTCCCTCGCATCCTCTACGTCATGCCGTTCCTCCGCGGCATTCTTCCGACGCGGGCATTCGACGCGGCTGTCCACTTTTTGGGTGCAAACGACACAATGGACGACTTTAAGGGTCGCGGTCATCACCATTAGAGGTGAATGACGCACCTGCTTCTTGCACTCTACGCCATTAGGCCGCCAAATACATACCGCGTTGCGTTTCAGAAGAGTGTTTCGATGCCGCAGCACCACACCTTTCATAACTGTATACAGATTGCATGCATTCACACACATAGCCACACGCACGCTGCGGGGCCGACACGCCACTATAAACACACAACACATACTATCGCGCACACTCTCCAACAAACAAACGAAGGCAGAAAACGCGCAACGCAGCAAATCCATCAATGCGGCGCACACTCCGCAACCAAAATTTCATCCAAAGCAACGCCCAAACAAGCCCGAACAACAACACCCCACAGACCCCCCGCAGCCTCCTCAAGCCGTCGCCGCCTGGACGCACTTTGCCATTGTCTTGCTTGCGCGCGTGATCGGGTCTGTCATGTAGTAGTCGGCCAGCGCAATCTGCGGCGGGCGGAGCTGCGTCGTCGCGGGCTTGCTGCCGGCCGCCTCCTGCGCCATGGACGCCACCAGCCGCGAAAAGCCGGCGGGCTGCACCGTGTTGTAACGCGTGAGGTGGGGTGCGACCTCCGACAGACGCGCGCGCACAGATGCAATGTCGTTGTAGGGGAGCTTGTGACCTGCAATCTCGCTCAGCGCACGGACGACCTTCCAATCCTCGCGCGCAAGGCTGGGCGGTGTAACGGCGCGCTTTGTCGACTGCGAACGGCCCTCCGTGTTGACGTATGTGCCAAACTTCTCCGTGTAGGCGGCGCCGGGCAAAATGACATCCGCGATGTGTGCGCCCCTGAAGGAAGCAATTATGTCCACGCATCCAGTCGTTGGTAATGTGGGCAACAAAGCGCATCTTCCATCTATTCGAAATTCCAAATACAAATAACATCACAACATGTGCACACAATCAGTGAGAAAGCACTGCAACCACATACGACACGCACCTGTCGCCGTGATGCCCTTGATACACCACAAAGCTTCCAGCACGCGGCGAGACCGTTTCGTCGGCATTGAGCAGATAGAGCAGCTTAGGTTCACCAGCCACAGCAGTCGGCCGGTAGCCGATGTCCAGGGCCGCGACCTGTCCCGCAGCCTAAAAGCGGCGAAGGCATTCGAAAGTCACAAACAGAAGAATGCAAGCATCAGTGCCCCCGTCAACGCTCACTAGAAGCACAACCCGCAACAACAAACAACAGAGACACACACTCATGCACAGCAAATTCCAACGTCACTCACCCGCTGGAGGACATTAAGGGACTTCCACCCTGCCTGCGGCGCCAGTCCCGCGGTGATCTTGGCGGCGGCGGCAAACAGCGACGCGCCGCCCTCGCCTTGAAGCGCAGAAGCACCAACGACGATCATTGGGCGGCGCGCCGTCTGCAGCACGCGAGACCACGGGTGTGCTCCAGCCGCAATCTCGGCAAGGACGGCGGCCGTGTCACCCAGGTGCTCGTAGTCCAGCGCAAGGTCGACCTTGGAGCCGACGAGCCCAACCCTCATTTCATTGCCCCGGACGCCCTTGCGCATGCGGGCGTTGAAAAGGGGCGCCTCGAACCGCGGATTCGAACCCACAACTAGCATGACATCGGCCTCCTCAGCACCGGCAATGCCAGAGTTCATAATGTACGCACTGCGGAAGTCCGTGCCTGCGCCGGCAGTGGGGAACTGCTCCTCCGTGTGCAGATTCTCAGAGTTCAGGCGGTTGAACAGGTCCTTGAGTGCGACAAGGGACTCTGCGTCCGCAAACGCACCGGCAACAGCGGCCATCTCCCCGCCCTTGATCGACAGCAATTTGTCGGCAACCACATTCAGGGCCTCCTCCCAGGACACGGGGGCGAGGCGATCGTTGCGCCGGACCATGGGCGTCACCAGCCGCTGGCGCTTGAGTCCGTCGTACGCAAAGCGACCCTTGTCAGCAAGCCACTCCTCGTTGACATCGTCATTCGGACGCGGAATCACCTGTGCGCAACAGTGCAACAACAGTGTAACAGCGTAACAGAGTAACAGTGGGGAACAGTGAGTACAATGCACGCCAAGTCACGGGTACATGGCGCGCCATGCACAGACGCCGCGGAGATGGCCGGGTGCCTAATGCACCATAAGCAGCGTAATTAGCCGCACTCAAAAGCAGTGTAGCAGGAAATTGTGGCTCAACACATGCACGGACACACAACACAAGCAAATGGCAGACCACAGCAGAATACACATCAGAGGGGACTGCACACGCACCCGCATGACCTCGCCAAAGCGTGTGTCAATGCGAATGCTTGCGCCGACGGCGTCCATAACGTCAATGGACTCAGTGTTGCGCAGCTCCCAGGGGCGGGCAGTGAAGGCATACGGCTTGCTGGTGAGCGCACCGACTGGACAGAGATCAATGACGTTGCCACTGAGCTCGCTCTTGAACATCTTTTCAACATATGTGCCAATCTGCGCGAGACATTAGGAGGGGGGACACAATACGAATGCATAAGCACACAACGCACAACAAAATGCGAGGCGCCCATAGTGGATGATAAAAGCTAAATGGATCCTGCGCGGATGCCACAAACACGCGTTGTCGAAGATTACCGGCACAAACACAACGATACGTCGCATTCGCAATGTGTTCCGTCTAAAAGACTATCCATAGGATACTCATACTCACACACCCAGTGAAACGCATATACAAACATATGCAAACACATACACACATATGCAACAAAAGTCAGAGGCATCCCGAAGGAAGTCATCATACGACTCGATCAATGAGAGCAAAGCCGATGAGAACTTGTGGGCAAACAAAGCCACCAACCTGCATGTCGCCACCGCGTCCGGTCGTCCCGAGTTCGTCAACGCCTGCAACCTCGCTGCCAAAGCGCACGCAGCGTGTGCAGTGGATGCAACGGTTCATGGAAGTCTTCACAAGAGGCCCAATATTTTTGTCCTCCACTGCGCGCTTTCCGGCGTAATTGTTGTCGGTGAAGCGGCCTTTGTCGCTGCCAAACACCATCGATTGGTCCTGGAGGTCGCACTCGCCACCCTGGTCGCAGATGGGGCAGTCGAGCGGGTGGTTGACAAGCAGCATCTCCATGACGCCCTCGCGCGCCTTCTTCACCATCGGGCTGTCCGTCTTGATGCGCATTCCGGGCATCACGGGCATGGCGCAGCTCGCAACGGGCTTTGGCGTCTTCTCAACCTCAACGAGGCACATGCGGCAGTTGCCGGCAATGGAGAGGCGCTCGTGGTAGCAAAAGCGGGGAATCTCAACGTTCATCGATTCGCACGCCTGGATGATTGTGGTGCCAGGTGGCACACGCACGGGCTTGCCGTCGACAAAGACCTCGATATCGGCGGGTGCAGGCGCTGCCGCCGTCGAGTTGAGCGCTGTGTTGGTGTGTGTATTTGTTCAATGATTATCGCGAGCAATAACAAAGACATTGATTGCACATCAAGAATGTCACTGAAACACACACAAACACAATCAGAAAATAATTGACACACAATTACCACAATGGCACAGAGACCCTCAAGCAGCCTTTTGAAAAACTCGGCACAAACCCGGAGTGGACACCCCGACACACTAACACCGAGTGATCTTGGTTGGGGAGGATTACCCACCCTTCTGCGTGTGAATTGACGCCCGCAGCGCAGGCCGCGCAATGGCCGCGCGCGAGGCGGAAGCAAGAAGACGGTGCATGGCTGTGGCTATGAGCAGGCAGTCCCTCGGATGCGCCGCGAGGACGAGCAATTGGCAATCGACCCGTGCGATGAAAAGCAACAAAACAAAAAGTCGCAAACAACCGCCAATGGCGCACGATGGTCACCGCCGCCGATGATGTACGGACTGTGGGCACGCGCAATGTGAGGTTTGTGATATGCACTTGGGTAAGTCTGTTATTTGTGCATCGGTCTGCATCCTGCTGACAAACGGTCGTGTGTGCTGTGTGCGCTGTGTGTGACTGAGTGTGTGTGTGTGTCTGTGTGTGTGTCCCCAGATTCTTTCCCAGACTCTCATCCACGATCCCAGATCCCAAATCTAGGGTCAGGTTACCATGCCTCTCCATTGCAGTGCTGTCACGCGGAAGTACTTTATAGTGAGCCAGGCACAGCATCTTACGGCAGGAAACAATGAATCTCAACGGCGGCAAATAATGATTGTGCCGAAAACATGGAATGTTTGCGAATGTTGCACGAATTTTGAGCAGGATCGACCGCCAGAGAACGGCCGTCGTCCGCTGCACATGTCGGGGCGCGTGGCGACGGGGAGCCACCTGCGCTTTGTTGATACTCGGCGTCCTTTGGACAGCGCAGCACACCGCATGGCTGGGCAGAGAGCGCGTGGAAGATGCTCGGCCTGCCCATCCCAGCCATCCAGCGGCCGACGCGACCTCGCACTTGACACAGGATGAGTACGTCGGCAGAGGCGAGAACGCGCTGCTTCTCTCCCATAATTCTCGAGTGCAGAGCGGTGAGCGACACATTGTTGATGATGTTTCGACTGTAGTGCCTATTCAGCCCGAGACGATGGACGCATGGACTCGATGCGCCCCAAACAGCGCTTATTTACTCCGCAATCCGCTCCTGTCCGGCAACAATTGTACGAATTTCGACGCGGAGGCAGTCAAACTAGAACGCTCATTTTCGGCATTGACGGTGTCTTTTCGCATAACCTCTGACGGACGTCCGACGCCTGGCCTGTTGATTCTCGGCGAGTTGAAATGTGTTGTGAATTGTACGTGGGGCCAGCCGCCAACGAATCCAGACGCAACGCGATCGCAACGTCACATGCCAGCAAGGGCGACGGCGCGCGTGTTTGCGCAGGGACACGATGCATGCGACGGGTCATATGTCCTTCGATTTGTCGGGTTGGAGTACATGCACGCCTCTCCGAACGGGAGGTGGGATGTGTCCGCGCGGGTCAATTATGCAAACTATGAGCACTTTGCAACTCCTGGCCCGAACTGCACGCGCCGCTTTCCAGGCATATCGGATTTTTCCATCCCGGATGCTGACACGCAGAGATGCTCGAGTGTGTTCAAGAAATTCCCGTTGGGTCTCGTGGTTCTTTGTGAGTCTGTCGCAATTTCACTTGACAGCGCTCTGGATGGAGACCGCCCATCGTCTGAATTCCCCACTACTACTACCCGTGGCACAAGTACGCCCCCGGACAACATGTACAACCGCCGCCCACACATTGTTGACACCAATTCACCTGCGGTCACCAACGAAGACGCCCCGATTTGCGCGGGGGGCAATGACCATCCGGGGCGGTGGGTCGTTCGTCCACAAGGAATGCCCGATCCACGCCTCTGCCGTGCGGATGCGGGCAGCCGTGGCGAGCAGTCGACGCCCGCACAGTCGTTAGGATGGACTGTCGACGACACCTATGTGTGGTGCCCGTGGTCCTGCCGCCTTCGCACATTTGATGCAGAGGACTTTCGTTCCTGTTTTGAGCGGAAGCGCCTGCGGAGGGTGCTGTTCATTGGCGATTCGCGCACGCGGCAGCTGTTCCGCAGTCTCCGCTCGCACCTTATGGCCGACCGCAACGAGTCCGACAACATCGACGCGAGTAAAAAGTGTCGCCGGAATGCGGACACATCCTGCGAGAACCTATTCATCGCACACAATACGACATTCGAGCTGCTGTTCACTTACGGTCTGTATGCGCAACTCGACCCTCCGCACGTGCCACCGCCCTGCAAGCACGAGTTCCTCAACTACACGAAATACTTCTCGACGCGCCGCGGTCTGCAGCTCGATCGCGGGCTTGATGTCGTGCGGGACAAATTCGGCGGTCGGGGTGCGTTGTCGTCCGAGGCAATTGCGGCCGGCGCATATGACGCGGTCGTGTTCTCAGAAGGACTTCACGCCTTGCAGGTCAGCCAGCCAACGCGCGAGTGCGCCTGACATGCCAATGCACCCTGCGTGCCCATTCTGTGTGCATGCGGCCAGTTTCCCTGCTCTCCCCGTATGTGCGCAGCGCTTGGCGCTTCCCTCACCGGGCTTGTGTGATTGCGTAACAGTGAACAGATGACTTTGCTGCTGAGTTGGTGATTGGAAATGGTCAAGCTATCGTACATTGCCTTGCGCTGATCGGCCGTTTACAATTTCTTTGTCAAATTTGACCGTTTGACTGTTGGAACAGCCCTTACTTTCTGACGACGACGTTGACGAGCTTGTGCGTGCTGCAATTGGGCTCATCTTGGAAGCGGATGTTCGACGTCCTCGCATTCTCGTCTACCACTCAATTCCGGCGGTGCTGGCGGACTCTCCTTCCCGCCCCGGTCGCGGCGGAGGGACGCGGGACAACACGAGGATCGAGGCTGTGAGTAGGCGCTCCATCGCATCCGCGCGGGAAATGCATCCGGACATTCTAGTGCTCGACTTGTTCGGTCTGACTGTTGGGAGGGGAGACCGATACTATGATGGGCTGCACTTTGGACCCCGTCCCTCAACGCCACGTGACGACGACGACACACTGCTGATTGGCAGTGAGTCCAATCTGGTGCTGCTCAACATGCTCTGCAACGACTGACGCCGCACGAGCGACCCAGTGACTCAAAGCATCCTATCAGTCTGAACCGTGCAATAGTTGCTGAATGAACAGAGATTTACTCAAAAGCAGCCTTATACCAGGGGACTAAGCTTAGTAGGTCCCCAGTGCCTCACAGTCTGGGATATCACTGGCTCTCAGTGACTGGAGGTGGCTGAATTTGATTCATGGTTTGGGTCTACTCCCCCGTATGTGTCTGATCTGCGGTGCCGTCACTTCTGAACTCTCCCAGCCGGTCCGCCAGTGGTCAGCAAGTGACGGCGGCAGGTCGTGACAGTTAAAGTGCTGCTGTTTTATGTGAATGCGCTACTAACAGTGCATACGACGCAAAGTGCACCCGGCGCATGCAAAAGGGCTGCGTTGCCACTCTCGCTCACCTCTTGTAGTGTATCGCGTGCCAAGACTTGTCCCTGGGACTTATTTGCTGTTGGGTGGAGCTGTCTTATCTCTAACGTCTGCGCATGTGTCCCAATGCGCGCGCGGTGCGTGGACGGCGGCGACGGCGTTGGATCACGTGCGGGACTGTCGCGGGAGGCTGAGTTGCGGCCGCTCGTTGACTGGGACCCGTGCGAGGGTGTTGGTCACGTGTGTGGGACTGGTGCGGCGGTGCGGGCCGGGGGGGCGGAGATGTACACGCCCGCGCACACACACAGCACCGGCGGCGGATTGAACGACGACGACAGCGACGCCCCCCTTTTGAGCGACTCCAGGCAGGGATACGATGCGGCCGAGTACACTTCCGCGGTTGCGAGTGTGGGCACGGTCGATGCGGCAGATCAAAATGGGACATACGTTGACGCGGTGCTGCAGGCCGCCGTGTTTGTGGACGACGCAATCCACAACAGATCCGTGCGCCACCGGGTAGATCGACGAAGCCTTGAAATCTACCGTATGTACTACTCTGTGGGCGCACAATGGTATGTAGCACCATTATCGCAGTCCTCTTTCCATCTTGAATGCAAGCATATACATAGATTATCTTTATGCGAGGCTTGCTGACGTTGAGTGTTGCATGCCGGGTGGGTTGCTCCCCTCGTTTCGACCACGCAGGGCGGTATTTGCTGGCATATGCACGCTCCTGCTCCTCTCTTTTTTCGAGTACCCTTCCTCCGTGCTTGCCCCGCGTGCCGTCACGGGCACAATCGAGGGCGTGTGCGTCGCAATACTTGCATGCGACATAGGGACGCGTTGGCGAGTGCTCGGGCGGTCGGCATTCACCGCCAGCCGCTGGAATGTGTGCTATGTGGCAGTCCTCGTAGTCACTGTCGTGGACTTTGTCGTTTCCCTCGCACTGCCGGAGGGGCGCTACTTTGTCGTGCGCCGGCTGCTGCGCCCCTTCTTCCTTGCGCAGTCGTCGGCCCTCCTGAAAAAGACCCTCAAGAACGTCCTCCGCTGCGTCCCGGAGATACTCAGCGTGCTCTCCCTACTTGCCCTGCACCTTTTTGTGTTTGCGGCGCTCGGGTGCATGCTGTTCCACGGGACAGAGGAGGGCGCGCAGTACTTTGACTCTCTGCGGCGCGCCCTCGTGACCATGTTTGTGCTGCTGACGACGGCCAACCACCCGGATGTGATGATGCCGGCGTACACGGAGAGCCGCTGGTATGCGCTCTTCTTTGTCATCTTCTTGCTCGTCGGCCTCTACTGCGTGATGAATGTGCTCACGGCCATCATCTACAACCAGTTCCGAGGCTACCTTGTCGGGTCGATGCAGGCGTCGTACTTCCGCCGCAAGGTCGCAATGCGTGGTGCATATGAAGTGCTTCGCCTGCACGCCCGCCCGATCTCACTGGCGCGTGACGATGCGCCGACAGTCCGGGCGGGCGATGGAGGGGTGCCGATTGCCGTTGTGCTGCGGTTCGTGGCTGCCCTGGATGCATCTGCTGCGTGCAAAGCGCCGCTGCTGGAGTCGCTCCATTCGTGCGAGCAGGGCGCTGGCCGTGGCGCCCACGCCGTCACTCTCGGTCTTGTGGAATTCCTCGCGCTCATCACCCCCGTCGTGCAGAGAAGGCAGGCATCCTCGCCACCGCTGTCAAATAGCACACCCTGGTTCGTCTTTGGTCGACGCTTGCCAATGCTCTCTTCAATCAGACGCATTATGCTCAATCCGTGGTACAACCGCACCGTCAATGTAGTCATTGTGGCCGGTGCTTTTTTGGCGGCGGCAGAAATATCACGTGACGGCGGCGAGAGCATCCACGAGTGGGAGCGTGCGGCGAATGTGGCGTTGTCATTTCTTTATTTTGTGGAGACTGTTGTGCGCGCATACGCCCTCGGACCGCGTAGCCTGGTGCGGGGTGTCTGGATGTTTGTGGACTCTGGCCTCGTCCTTGCAGGTTTCTGCGCGTCTGCGGCAACGCTCGCGCGGCGGGGTGTGTCACCCGAGAGCGCGTGGGACCTATCGCGCACCGAGTGCCTGCTGCTGCTGCTGCGCGTGGTGCGCCTCGTGCCGACGACGCCCCGCTTCCACGCAATGGCCGTCACCATCGGCCACCTTCTCCGCTCAATGTCGACTTTTGCCGGGATGCTAGTCATCATGTACTACGAATTCGCGTTGATTGGCATTGGCGTGTTTTCGGGTCATGTGCGCGAAGACAATGCGGCCCTCAACGGCACTGATTTTGCAAAACTGAATTATTGGCCCAACACTTTTGACACTTTCTCTTCGTCTATTGTTGTACTGTGGGATCTCATGGTCGTCAACAACTGGTACGTCATCATGGAGGGTCACGTGGCTGCGACAAGCGAGTGGTCGCGCCTGTTCTTCATATCCTGGTACCTCGTGTCGGTTGTCGTGGCAACCAATCTGCTTGTGGCGCTCATTCTTGAGGCGTTCATTCAAAGATGGGAAACGTTGCGTGAGGACAAGGCTCCGTCGCAGGCAGCCACACACCCAGCCACACACCTCCGGGCTGTGAGCCAGCAGCCGGGCGTGGGCCAGACACAATTCGGTGCGGGTCCGTCGTGGATTCAGTCGCAGACCTCTCTGACCGATGTGGTTGCTGCGGCGCCACTGCACCCGCTGCCACTAACCGGCCTGCGTTCCCACAGCGAATCCCCTGCTGCCCTCGCGGACGCCAACGGCGTTGCCACACCCGATTCGGAGGTGTCTGCCGCCGACGTGCTCGTGCGGGGGACCGCCCTCGAGGACATTTTTGGTGCGAATCTGAAGGAGCCGACCGAGGACGAAATACTCGAGGCGCTGGGCATTGGGGCGACTGATGTGGTCGACAGCCACAGCCGCCTCGTGTCTGTGGCGCAGAATGGCGATTTGGGCATTGATGGCGCACTCGACGTGCCCTCACTGGATCGGCACGGATCGTCGCTGTCCTTAAACATGTAATGTGCAGTTATCTCTCTTCATGATGTGTTTGTGGCCGCTACATTCATAAAGTCGCACTGTATTCGACTCTCTTTCATTTCAACAAGAGCACACACTAGAACCAGTTCTCTTGCATGCACTCCGGGCGTGAAGCACGAGCGCGACTGCTGCCTCCCTGCACCCGATGCCCCATGCCCTACGCCCTGCGTGCCACCGCGGGGCTCTGTCCAAGCCCGCCCATTGGTGCACCGAGCTGGGCTTGTGGCGGAGGCTGGGACTGCGGCTGCAGACCGAGGACCGGAATCGCGCCCCGGATGTGCAGGGCGCCCCGTCCAAAGTGCTCTGCAACGACGCGGAAGCCATCCGGAGCGCCTTCAAGCTGCAGTGCATAATTGTGAAGGGGTGTATGCATGTATGAATTGGCGAATGCGGGGAACCAGACGCGTGGGACACATGCAATCAGTCATCGAATGTGGAAATTTGCAAGTGGGGCATTTTCACCATGCGTGCACAGACACATCGCAGCATCATACACACATCGTACACACAGCCACACACAAATCGCACACGCACATGCACAGCCACAGCCCATTGGCACAACAACTTTTGCTAAATGAGCGGGAAACGCCGTTGCAAATGTACGCAACAAAGCAAAGTGACACCGCATCAAGTCACGTGCCTGCTTGAAGAACTTCTCTTGCTGGTCGGCCGTCTGCTCCTGCGCACGAATCATGTCGAGAATCTTCTGATTCTCACCAAGACACAGCGGACACACCTTTTCATTGTCACCGACACACCTGCACCGGAGGGCCGTTGCGAAACGAGCGTGAATACGCAGCCCACATGACTGACTGGCATGACAAATACGTATAGCACCTCTCTGCAAACAACACTGAAACAAAGGCATTCTCTCACCGTATGTGAAATGAATGCTGGCAGAAGAAGTGGATTGAGGGGGGATCGAGTGGGTCCGTGCACAGGGAGCACTTCACAACCTGGAACGTCCGCGCGCTGCAACGGCATCAGACAACATGCAACGTCAGACAGACAAACCCACACAAGGGAACAAGGTACAACCCCAGCGACACAACCGCAAGGAAAGCAGGGAGGGCCGACTTTTGTTCACTCATTCTCATTCTCATTCACACACACACACACACACACACACACACACACACACACACACACACACACACACACACACACACACACACACAC
>CALSCR010003400.1:0-18176 GCA_943704495.1 Pigoraptor chileana | reverse complement strand
ACATACATACATACATACATACATACATACATACATACATACATACATACATACATACATACATACATACATACACACGCACATACATGCATGCATGCATGCATACATACTCCCACACACACATGCCTTTGGGCCGCACAGAGACGTTTCCGGAAACAAACTTGCGTCGCTTCCCAGCGGAATCTTTGATCGCTGCTCTGCACTCGCCAGTAACATCACATTGTGAGTGCACAATAATTACCAAAAATTATGTTTTGCTTTAATGGCACAAAGGTCTTTCTTAAACCTATTGCACTCCTGCGCACTTTTCTATTTGTATGCGCATGTATATACTCATTCTCACACACACGCACTCACTCACACACACACACACACACAAACACTTGCACACACACACACAATCACACACAATCACATAATCACACACAATTACACACAATCACACACAAACACACACAATCACAACCACTCACGACAATCACAAACCAACAAACACCCAACTGGTCAGGTATAATAATCCGGGCGACATGGGAAACCTATGCGGAAGCGCCGTCAGCCACTGCATCGGCAAAACGTGCGCCCACTGCTTCTGTGACGCAGGATGGACTGGGCCTCTCTGCTCCACGCCCTGCGCCGCCGACACATATGGTCCGGCGTGCCTGTCAAACTGCACATGCCTCAACGGCGCCACGTGCGATCGCTTCACAGGAGCGTGCACGTGCTCTCCCGGATGGACTGGTCTGACATGTGACACGCCATGTCCCGCCCGTCGCTATGGCAATAACTGTACTGGTGTGTGCACGTGCGACTCAACCTGCGATCGATTTACGGGCGCGTGTGCGTGCTCTGAGGGCTGGACGGGGCTTCGGTGCGACGTGCCCTGTGGAAGCGACAGATACGGTGCGAATTGCACGTCGGTGTGTCAGTGTGCTCACGGCGCTTCGTGCAACCGATTTACTGGCGCGTGCACATGCACTGCGGGGTGGATGGGGCTCACGTGCGAGCAAGAATGCAGCACAGACCGCTACGGCGCAAACTGCAGCAAGTCGTGTGCGTGTGCAAATGGTGCGTCGTGTGATCGTTTTTCCGGTGCGTGTACGTGCACGGAAGGATGGACAGGCACACTCTGTGATGCGCCGTGCCCCTTGAATCGCTTTGGCGCAAACTGCAGCATGTCGTGTGCGTGCGTGAACGGGGATTGCAATCGGTTTACAGGCGCGTGTGCGTGTAATGCTGGGTGGACGGGGCCCACGTGCGGCGATGCGTGTGCGAAAGGGCGTTTTGGCGCAAACTGCACGTCTGTCTGTGCGTGTGGAGACGGAAACTGCAATCCGTTCACGGGAGAGTGCCTGTGTCTCAAGGCATCGACGTTCTATGGGCCGGCATGCACGAGTGAGTTTTGCGTGCCTTGAGTGCATTGTTCCCACTGCTGTGCTTGTCTTTGTCGTATTTGCGTCTGCCTTTTGTACGTCTCGGTTGGTATGTTGCATGATGTGAGTCTTGATAATTCCCTCAGATTCGTGCGCCACACTCGCGCTCACGCATCCTCTTTGGATTTTCCGAACCAATCAAATACATCTCACACGAGTTCCTCTCTCATCCAAATTATTGGTCTCACACTCACCCTCTCTATCGATCCCCTCTCCAACACATGGCCGTCCGACTGTCAGAATGTGCGTGTGCGAATGGCGGCGTCTGCGATGATGGACTGAACGGCACTGGTGCCTGCAATTGCAGTCAAGTGCTTGGGTTTGCCGGTCCCCAATGCAACATTTCATGCAACAGCCCCATCCTTTCGTCCTCAAACCACACATACGGTCTTGGGTGCTCGCAGCTGTGTCCGTGCGTGCACATTACATCATGCGATCCTTCCAGCGGGGAATGCGTGTGTGCGAGTGGATGGACCGGCACAGTGTGCAGCAAGGCCCTGCCGCCGTCAATGCCGGACGTGGAGGCCTCTGTCATCACAACAACGGATGCGACCACGATGAAGGAGATTGTTGCGATACGCTTAAACTGGACGCAGGTTGAGGATGCACTGGGAGAGCGTCCGTTGTGGGCCCCATCCCGATTCGAGATCCAGCGCCTCGGATGCCCGCCGGCGGTGTTCAGCGTGAGTGTTTGTTTCGCACTGATTGGCGTCTGTGCATCCGGGGCGGTTTGCATACAGGGTGCTTTAGGATGGGCGCTCAATCGTCGCCGTGATGAGTAGCACATTCGCACAAATTCACTCTTTGCAAGGACGAATCGCATCCTACACACATATACACACTCGTAATCGGGTGTTTTCTTGTTACATGCTATTATTGTTCATCCTGACAGGTGGGTAACGTGCGCGAGTACGTGGACACGGGCGTGACACTACACCAAGGGTATTCCTACTTTGTCACCGCAGTAAACGCGCTAAATAGTACGTCGACAGCGGCCATTGCGGGCATTAAGGAGGTACTCAAATCGGAAGTGCCCAAACCGCCCACAATCGTATCCGTGACGCCGACGCTGACGGAAGACAAGCTCCGGTCCATGATTAAGATCACGTGGTCTGAGGACACGAGCAGCGGTCCTGTGATTGAGTCGCGCATTGTGCGCAACGGCGGCAGTCCGATCGTTGTGAAGGGTGCGGCCTTTTACGATGACACGGATGTTGTGTTTGGACAGCATTACGAATACGAGTTGCGAAGCTTGAATGAGAATGGCCTCTCCCTTCCATCCAACAAAACGGTGGTTGTGGCGTCGATCGGTCCTTCTGATGGCACTTCTGGCGGCGGTTCGGCAGCGGCGGCGTCCGGGGGGAGCAGTGCAGGGGCGGTTGCAGGGGGAGTGATAGGTTCGATTGTCGGTGTTGGGTGCGTTGTCGCGGCGCTACTGCTGTTTAGGAAGCGCGTTGAGCAAAAGCAGAGCGAAGCACTTGCGCGAGCAGAACTCTCACTCATCGATACAGTCGTGCGGCGACCTGAGATTGCCGAGATGGAACTGCATGGATCGTGCATTGTGCTCCGCAACAGGATTGGCGGTGGGTGTGGGTGTGGGTGTGGGTGTGGGTGTGGGCTCTCAATACGCTTACCGTTGCAAGCGTGCGACTCTGCATTTGTCATGCAGGTTTGCTCATTTTTTTCGAATTCGATAGCTTTTGTGTTTTCCTTCTTTCCCTCTCCCTCTCTCTCTTTATTCGTGCCGATGGGCGCTTGCCAAAGACATTTTGAGTACTGAAGGTCTCTCTCTCTGGCTCACTTTCTCTATGTCTGTGGAGTCCATGGGCACAGCGCCTAAGACACTAACTTGAATCCTACGTCTTTTTCTCGCGCACGCATCTTTCATATGTTTGTCTCTGGTTGTATTTCCTTTTATGTGCACAGAGGGAGAGTTCGGAGAGGTGTATCTTGCTGATGTGACGCTTGAGAGGGATGGTGTTGTCACTTCCGTCAAGGCCGCCGCAAAGACGTTCAAGGTGAACGCCATGTCCGCAGAAGAAATTCGGTCCGCTCGCAGGTGAGTCCAGACAAATTCACTTGCCTTATCCCATGTTTGCGCGTGTTATTCCACTTGCTGCATGATTGTGTATACATATATATATATGTATGTGTGTGTGTGTGTGGAGTGGGAGTGAGAGTATATGCATATGAAATGTGTGCTTGTGTTGTTGTGTAAGTGTGGTGGGAGCGGAGTGAATGTATGAGTTTGAATGAGTGTGTGTGTATGTGTGTGTGTGTCCATGCTTGCTGCGTCTCGTCGATGACTTGTCACACCTTCGAACTGTCTGATAGCCGAAGACTCTTCTCGCTTTCCTGTAGTGTGTGGGAGTCAGCATCTTTACATATACCTGATCTCCCCTCCTTCCTGTTGTTGCACTGTTTCTTCTTTAGAGTTTTGGTCCCGCCGCGATTTCTCTCTCTCTCTCTCGCTTTGTGGAGTCCATGGGCACAGCGCCTATGACACTGACTTGAATCCTACATCTCTCTCTCTCGCTCTTGTGGAGTCCATGGGCACAGCGCCTATGATACTGACTTCCTACATATCTCTCTCTCTCTCTCTCTCTCTCTCTCTCTCTCTCTCTCTCTCTCTCTCTCTCTCACTTGTGGAGTCCATGGGCACAGCGCATATGACACTGACTTGAATTCTACATCTCTCTCTCTCACTCTCTCACTCACTCTCGCTTTCTCGATCTCTCACGTGTCGCATCGCACTCTCTCTAACACTCTCACACATTCTGTCACACACGCGGCGTTTTGCAGTGCGTTTATGCAGGAAATTCAGTTGATGAGTTCGATTCCAAAGCACGGGCACATCATCGAACTGCTCGGGGTGTGCACGCAGGTGGGCTCTCATTCAGTCAAGTGTTGTGGGCTGTTGTAGGTCACGTGATCGCCATTGCTCCTTTGTAATCGTTCTCTTTCTCTCCCCCTGTGATGTGCATGGACACAGCGCCTAAAACACTGACTTGAATCCTACATCTCTCTCCTGGAGTCCATGGGCTAATCGGTCTTTGTCGATCCCCCGCTGTACTTCTTCTTCTTCTTGTTGACTTGTTATGCTTTACAGACGGAGCCCAACTGTTGCGTTCTTGAGTTTGCCCAACACGGAGACCTGGTGTGTGTGTGTCTTGCTTTCTGCGCCACATTGCATTCAGATGTCGTGTTGGTCTGTCACTCTCCCGCCATTCTCCGCTTGTTACTACTGCGGCACCAGTGCCCTCCCATTAGGCTGTTGCCGCTGTGGTTTTTGTGTGCAGTAGTTGCCCCCTGCACACTTCTAACTCCTTTTCAATAACGGGTCTCTCTTTTCTGTTTCCTCACTAATTTTGTTTTTGTTTCTTTTCAATTTATGCACACAATCTGTGATACAATTTTGTGATCCAATTTATGATGCACAGCGTCATTATTTGGCGGACAGCAAGTCATCGCAGCTCACATCGGCCGACTTTCTGTGCTTTTGCATCGGTGGGATGTTGTCGCAGTTTTTTAGTGTGTACATGTGTGCATGTGTGCATTGCGTGTGTACATGTGTGCATCTGTGCATCTGCGCATTGCTTGTGTATGCGCTTGCATGTCTCCACGACAAACAAGATACACGCACATGATGCAAAAGTGTTTATTGACACGGGGTCAAGAAGGTTCTTTTTATTTGTTTGATTCACGGGTGCGATTCCAACGGAAGCTGCTTGAATGATCATATTTCACCTATCTTATCATGTCGTATGTGTATCTTCATGTACAGCATTAAGCACTAACCATCATAATATAAACACAACACACACACACACACACACAACGACATACCATTCACAACCTCAACTACAACCATATCCGCACATACACCCAAACACACACACAACGACATACCACCACAACCACACCTTCAACCATAATTGCACATACTCGCAAACATACACATACAAACACTCACAATCACAAACAACACATCAGACATCGCCCGTGGAATGGAGCACCTTGCCAAGTGTCAGATTGTGCATAGGTAGGCCTCAGTCACGTGTGCATGCAGCATTGTCATGCACTTCCTGCTATCCCCCTCTCACTCTTCGTCACGTGCTGTTTGGTTACGGGTCTCTCTCTCTCTCTCTTGTGGATTAAAGTAGTCGATGGGTCAAGGCCTAAGGCGTTTTGAGCACTGAAGGTCTCTCTCTTGTGGAATGGCGTCTTGACATTGACTTGAATCCTGCATCTCTCCCGCACCCTCAACCCACCCTTTCCACGTCGTGAAGGGATCTCGCCGCACGGAACTGCATGGTGTGCGCGGGACCGCGTCCTGTCAACGCCAATGAAAGGGGATGGAAGCTTAGCCCCAAAGGTCACGTGATCGTCAAGGTCGCCGACATGGGCCTGTCACGTGATACGGGTGCCAGCGGCGACTACTACCTCGCAAAGACGAGGCGTAAGCTGCCGGTCAAGTGGTGCGTATGTTTGTGTGTGTGTATGTGTGGTGTTGTATGTGTGGGTGTTGCGCGTGTGTGTGTGTGTGAGAGTGAGTGAGTGGGGGGAGGGGGAGGAGGGGGTTCTTGTCTCTTATGTGTGTATGGTTTATGTGAGTGTGCATGGTCCGCGCAATATGTGTGACCACTCTGCTTCTTCTTCCGTCCTGTTCATTATCAGGATGGCACCCGAATCACTTGAAAAACGAGTATACACCACGTCCTCGGATAGGTAATTTGCACATGCACGCGTGTGCTACTGCCGACAGCACAACACAAACACACACACACACACACACACGCATACACATACACATACACATACACATACACATACACATACACATACACATACACATACACATACACATACACATACACATACACATACACATACACATACACATACACATACACATACACATACACATACACATACACATACACATACACATACACATACACATACACATACACATACACATACACATACACATACACATCCACATACACATACACGTACACATACACATACACATACACATACACATACACATACACACCCATATGCACACACACATGTACACGCATATTCGCATATGCACACACACACACACACGCTCACGCACAAACATACACATCACACGAATACACACACACCAGACGTTATGTCCCGTTTGGTGTGACTGCACTCGCGCCCGCCAACAGCCGCAACAGCATTAATGTGACGTCTATATCCAAACCGACCCACTTTCTAACGACGAAAACACTACTTTGGCGTGGAATGCAGCTGGGCCTTTGGTGTCGTCATGTGGGAAATATTCTCGCGGGGAAGCCGTCCATACCCGGGCGTTGACAACCACGCAATCACAAGTGGGTGATGTGTGTGTGTGTCCGTGTGTGTCTGTTTGTGTGTGTATTTGACTGCTTGTGTCTTTGCTGTGAGAATCAAGATGGCTGCATCGATTATCTGTTTGAAGCGTGTGTAACCTCGCTGTCACCGATAAAGCAGAGCACGCCGTGAATGACCACTCGGCTGATGAATGCGTTTGTTTGTTGCAATTGCTCCATTAGGATTTCTCGCCGAAAACAAGCGCATGGACCAGCCAAAGGGCTGTCCCCCGGATGCATTTGCCGCAATGTCGTCTTGCTGGCGGAAGCTTCCGGAAACAAGGGTACCGTCCATCTTCTCTTTCTCTTCCTCACTTTGGCCTATGTCTAGCAGTGTCCGACAACATATTACTGATTTTTCCCACACTATTTTCCGGCCTGTCCATCGTTCCCATGCAGCCCACCTTTTCCCAGCTCATTCTGCAGCTTCGTCGTGCCGCGGCAGTGGCATCTGGTATCACCACTGAGCAACAGCGCAACACTTCTCTGTGGACGCTTTCTGACGGCAAAGACGCCCACATGGCATCCACAACAGACACTGCCGCCACAGACACTGTGCCGATAGCAGATGGGTACCGTAATTCAACATCGTCCGTGTCTTGCGGTCTGGGCGTGGATGCCGCACAAAATCAACCCTCTTCAATATCACTTGCCATCTACGTTGAGACAGAGGCGCCCGCGTATTCGTACGACAACGAGCATCTCCTCCCGCACGGCATGGGCAACGACAATGGCGACTCGTTCGCGTAAACACAACTGAAAATGCGGTGATTAACTTGGAATATGATTTTCCTTTGCTGCTGCAGTGTCAGTGGGGAACTGAACTCTTCTGTCTCGGGTGTAAAAGCTGCGACTGACCGCGTAAACTGAGTGTGTGGGGACTGCAGTAAACGAAACATTTTTGAGTCGATTTGTGAGGACTCAGAGGAGGCATTGGCATGCGAAGCCTAAGGCAGCACTTTACGACGCCTACTAATGTCAAAAAACAGATTGATATGCATGTGATCACATAAAATGGATGATCGTACTTTTGGCAATGTTTATCAACATGATTCGCAATAAGTAAGAAATGCTGGAGATAAACTTAGCCCATCGAAACTCCAAACGACTACCTTGTCATACGACTAAACTACTTTTAAGCTCAGTGGCATGCAGAGTCTTGTCTAGCTATTGTGTCCAAAGTTGATTGCACTGTACTAATAGCACTGTAGGCTGCATCAAAACTGACATTGTGAAATTTCAGTCTGATAACTTCATTTGTGCATAAAGACGGAATGGCATGATGGTATAGTAGTTTGTTGGAATTGCAGTAAGAGGTTTTCGTTTTTATACATGCTCTCTCTTTCGCACGCTTCAAGAAAGTCAGAGTGAGAGTAGTGAGAGGGAGCGCGATAGAGCCGTTGTGTAATCGGACACGGATAAAGAAGAAAAAAAGTAACACATTTCGCAAAAACACGCAGCCGCACGAACCCACGCAATGACAGTCAAATACACACACAAAGACGATCGCAAACAGCACAAAAACACTGAAGCAGGAGGCTTGCAAACGAGTGCACAAGCTGCCGCGGCATAGGCACTGTTATATGTCCAGGGATTCCACTGGCAACCTCCCGAGAAATGCACGGAGCGGCCGACCGAAAGGATATCGTGTCGTTTAATCGGGGAGAAGGTCGTCTCCAATTTCCTCATTGTCAAAATCGTCTTCACTGCGGCGCTTCGCAGTTGCCGTCTTGGGACGAGAGGGCATGTCGCCCAGAGGATCGCTGTAGGATGCATCTGCATGTGTGTGTGTGTGTGTGTGTGTGTGTGTGTGTGTGTGTGTGTTTGTGTATGTGTGTGTGAGCAATGTGCCACAATACGGACGAGAAGGTACAGGCACATATCACACATTTCAAATCACAGACATGAAACGGCACCAAGCACTCCAAACTCCCACACGTTGCAAACCACCACCACCACAAACATGCGCAGAGTTCACTCACACATGCACACATTCAACATCACAAGACCATCATCCGCCACTCACCGACGGGGCGCGAGTACTCCCTCTGGTCTGACACCACGTCATCGTCGCCGTTGCTGACGCCACTGTACGGCCGTGACGCCGACCCACTGCCCCGGCTGCCCATGGAGCTCGGCCTGTTCGCGCTGCCTCCACGGTTTGGACCGGCGCTGCTCTGCGGCTTGCGCGACTCGCCCGCCGATCCCTGCTGTCGCTGCTGGGACTCCTTCACTTCCTTAGCCTTTTCTGCCTTTCGGAGCTTGGCAACGTATTCGTGCACCTCCTTCATGCCGCGGTCGGTGCAAATGCGCACGAGGAAGCGAAGGCCTGCGACACGCGTTTTGAGAATGAGAAAGAAACACGGAGAACAGGATGCAAGGGTGAGTTTTGGTTCGAGTGTGTGTGTGTGTGTGTGTGTGTGTGCGTTTGTTGTTCAAACTGTGTGTCGTGCTGATCGAACAAACGAACAAACGGACACACAAGCAGGCTGGTATCTCCCCATACGACACCCACACTCGATGTTGTCTGGAAAGCGTTGGTGGATCTTCTTGTAGGTATCGAAGGCCATCTGATAGTTTCCGCTGCGACGGTGACAGCTGGCGACCATCAGTTGCCACTTGACCTCGTTGGGCTGTATGACGGACGCCCTCTCAAAGTAGTTGATGGCCTGCGTGCAGATGTTGTGTGTGTGTGTGTTTGTGTGATTGTGTGTTTGTTGTGTGATGTGTTTTGGTTGAGTTATCGATTGATGGATGGAAGGGCGAGAGTTGAAACAGCGATAGTAAGCAATGACACCGCACAATACATTGGTAGCCTCAAGGGACGTCCTTCCCAAACATCACATCATCGCACACAATACACACATGCACACAAAAACTCACACACACATACATGCTCTCATCCACAGGTATCCTTTACCTGTTCATACACCTCGCAGTCCACATAGTATGCTCCCAGCCACGAAATAACATCGATATTTGACGGGAAATACCGATACGACTGTTGTTTCGAGGGGTTATTGTGTTAGGGTTATTGTGTGGTTTGAAAATATGAGGACGATGGACAAAGGAAAATGAAGAGAGCAATCGGTCCAAGAGAGCAATCGGTCCAAGAGTCAGTTGTGACCTAGAAAGAATCACACACATCATAACACACAAACACAGATACAACGCACCTCAAAATGGTACTGAAACGCCTGCGACTCGTCGTTATCGCGGTCATATATCTCTCCGAGTTTAGCGAGCACGCCGGGGTCTGTCGGCACGACCGAGATGAGAATGTTGAACCACTCTGTCGCCTGCTGCACATCGTCCTTGGCGTCGTACAAAAGGGCAACCTGGAAAATGACCTCGGGTGAGTTACGCAGGATCGCGTGCAGCTTAAGGAAGCAGTCGAGCGCATCGTCAAGGGCATTCAGCCTCTTTTGTGTCAATCCGAGATTGTACAGCGCCTCCGTGCACGATGAATCAGCGTTCAGGGCGTCCTGGTAGGTGGAGCGCGCCTGTGGATTGTTGTTTGTTTGTTTGTATGTTGCAGTTGCGTGCAGATCGACAGAAGTTGTTAGAATGGGTCCGTCTACATGTAAACATATTCACTCCATTCTCTCAAAGCATACATTCGGTGAGTGAGTGTGCTTATTTGAGTGGCACCAACCCTAACCTCATCCCTACCCTATCCCTACCCTATCCCCCCTGATAACAAAACGCACCCTTTCAAAGTCGCCCGTTGCAAAAAAGCAGTTGCCCTTGTTGACAAGCGCGCTTGCGTTGTAGCGGTCGGCGTGAATGGCCTGGTCGGCGTACTTTTCGGCGTGCTTGAGGTCGTTTTCCAAAAAGTAAAGAAAGCTCAGGTTTGTTGCCGCAGTGCTCATCATTTTGGTGTCCTTCTTCTCGAATTTCTTGAGAGAGTCGATCGCCTGCGCCAATGTTGGTATCAGAGACAGCGTTATTAAACCACATAAAACCACGCACCCACACCCACACACACAAACCCGCACTCACCCACACACACTCACTCACACCCCCACTCACTCACACACACACACACACTCACTCACTAGACACACACATACACACACTCACACTCACACTCACATTTACACACAAACACAGAAACACTTGCCTGCTTGAAGTCCTTCATCTTGAGGAACGTAATGGCCTTCGTGATTTCAAGTTCGCTCGCCAGCTCCGAATATGCCGAAGACTTGACCTGCTCCACGCACCAGTCGTATCCCGCCGCGAAGCTCACGTCGATCGAGGCTGCAATCAGCTTGGCCGCAATCATAATGCACTTCTCTGCTGTTTTCCGCCTGTGTAAGCATCAGCAGAGACAATTGGCACACACACACAATCACGCATGAATATGTGTATCGTAGTGGGGAGGTCACTGGCAAGTGATAGTGACAGCGATCCCAAGCAATACTGATCTTTCTCAATGAAAACGACCAATAAACACAGTCGTACGCACTTTTCCCGCTCCATCTTGGCAAGTGTGTCGTCGCGAAGTGTCTCATTCACGACTGCGATTGCGCTGTCTTCCGACGCATAGTAACGGTCCTCGTCTTCAACACCTGCGGACACATGATGACATACACATTACGAAATTCAATCAGCAATATTGTTCCGCACGTATACAAATTTGTCGGAAAATAGGCAATTAAAATGCTCTGCGCAAAGAAACAAGGCAAAAGAAATCTCTGTCAAGACGCACACGAAATCATCTCCAATTTGCAAACTACAACACATCCACACACCCAACAAAGGGATCGAGGCATAATCCCACAATGTCACGCACACGCACACGCACACGCACACGCACACGCACACACACACGCACACACACACACACACACGCACCCTGGCGGACGGTAAGCAGTTTTGCGAATCCCTTGCGCATTCGGTCGCGGTCGCCCAGTGCGTAGTAACAGAGAATGAGATTGAGTCCCGTGTTGAGGTCGGGGCTGCCGTCCATGATCCCCTCATACGACGTGATTGCCTCGTGGTACTGCCCCATCTGCACAAACGCATGCCCAATGTTCTGCATGATCTTGAAGCGCATCTCCTTGTGGGCACTCGACATCTGATCCAGGGCCATGCGGTACATCTTGATCGACGACGGGTAGTTCTTCTGCTCAAAGTATATGTTCCCCATGTTGACGCGCAGGCGCCCCGCATTCGTGAACATTTTGTTCTTCACAATGACAGAGTATGTGTTCAGTGCCTCCTGGTGCATCTCGCTCGCGTGGTACTGGTTTGCGAGATTGAACAACACCGAATATGTGAGATCGAGGTTGTTTTGGTCCCCAAGCCCGTTCTGCTCGCGCTGCTTCGACAGAAAGCGCTCGCTGCGTCCGGCCTCCTTGGCCCTCTCGAGCGCCGTCTTGAAGTCTCCGCCCGCGTGTGCGATGGCGCTCTCCTCAAGCAACAAGTTCACTTTCTTCTCCAACTGCTTAATCACCTCCTCTGGCGAGTCCTCAGACTTCACTTCCAGCGGCGGCGCGGGTCCACGACCCCCCTGGTTCATGGGATCAAAAGATCCCCCCGCGCTGCGACCACCGTGCGATGTATACCCAGCCGCACGCACTGACGTCATTGGCCGCTGCGACTCAGACTGCGGTGCAACGCCCGTCTGCAGACGCCCGCCCATGCTTGCCGTTCCGGGAACATTCTGGCGACGCATTGCCGTTTGCGGAGCGGCCGTCGCGGGAACGACACCACGCTGCCCATAACTGGTCTTCAGAGCCTGCTGGAAACCCTCGTCAAATGTGAAGTCCTGAAGTGGAAATGTGGTTGGGATTTGGATTGCGCGTTGGTTTGAATCTCTTAAGAAGATGCACAGCACAACACACATGAGCTCGTGACTCGAGTGCCGCTGGCGGTCATGCCCACTAAACTTCCATATCATTATATCATGAGAGTGAAATACCACTGTGCGTGTTTGAATATGCACCGGATTCGAAGCTATCGTCAGCAGAGTTGGATCGGAAGGAACAATTGTGTAACGAATGGCATGGGCTGTTCGGCAACGCACAACAGAAGGCATCCCGGCATCATGGCAGCCGATTGAGCATCATCGTGCATGCAGATCACCCACATTGTACTCGTATCCCGTTGTATCGTTGTACCCGGAATACATGTCATCCTCCTCCTCATCGTCGGACCCAAACACCTGCATTATGTGAAAACAGACATTGTCAAGATAAATATACAAACCATGCACAACGCTAGGAACCGTTCGAAACAAAGAATTTTCGTCGTTCATTCTGGAGGTGGAAACTTACGCGCACATATCGCAAAGACATACACTCGCAACACACGTGTGAAAATAATGCCCACTCACAACGACAGTGATGAAGTCCAGTGCATGGGCATGGAATTGCCATCACATAAGACCAGACGCCTAGTTGCACCAATACAACCTAGTTATCAACTTGCAATGATGATGCAAGTGGCACACACGCAATTGCACATGCATGACGCCCTGCACACATACCTGCGGCCCTGCGGCAGCCGGCGGCTCCTTTGACCGTCCCTTCGACATTCTCTACTGATCCCGTCAATACTCCGTAAATCTTATTCTAATCCACTGCAGATTACTATATGAAACGCCGCACAGTGTCAAGGCGAGCAGGCGTGAACGCCGCAACACGCGTCCCCAAGCTACAATGCCGATCAAGGGTGGAAGGCCGGGTGATTATGTCCCTCGCAGACCCTTAATCGATTCAATCACTCGATGGGTACCGTTTTCCCAGCAGAGATATATCAGCAGATAAAAGCAGGTTGCGACGGGGTGCCTGTTCTTCACTTGCATAAGTCTGCCGTCTGTTGAAGAATAAGATGCACATACACACACACAACACAAACACACACAACACATCGCTTGGCGGATGTTCGCAAGTGGTTCGTCGGTCGCTTTTTGAAACGGGAAATTCCAACGGTCCGCCGTTTTATTTGAGTGCGATTGAAGGCCGTGCGAAATAAACGCCGAGCCAATACAAATTCAATACTAATGGATTGTGATAAAATAATCAAAAAAGAATTTATTTTAATTGGGCAATGGAATGCTGACCGATGGTGCCGTCATAGTGACGTCAAATACACTTTATTCGTGTCACGTGATGATGATTTGTGCCCACGTGACCTGCCGTCACATTTCGGCAGCTGTTCCGGTGAGACGCTAGTAATCGTTTTTTAATCTCCATTGCTTTCATGAGCTCAGTTGTATTGTTTTGATCTTCCCGTTCCTCGAATTGTTGTGCATTGTAATGTCTTTTAAAATGGCTAACAGGGAATCCCGTCAGCTCGCGTTTGCCTTTCTTGAGCACCTGGTGGGTGCATGCCCGGTCACAGATCCACTCGCAGTGTCTCGTGTGCTCATTGAGCAATGTGCTCCAACTCTCTCTTTCTGTTACTCGCACGGCCAAAAACATTGACTTGAATTCCTATTGCCACTCATAACCGCTATGCACTACAGGCTGATGAAATCTCGACTGGAAGGCTACCGGCGGATGCCGCTGAGGGCGTGGAGGGTGAGGCTGTATAATGTGTGAAGCCGCGCAATTTGCCAACAAGATGAATGTATTTCTGCCGAAATGTGATTTTCAACGCTTATTTCGTCCTCCCCGTATTTGTGTGTGTGTGTGGCACAACCGTCTGACCTCCATCCGCGTTCATTTGGTGGTGACTGTGGATGTGGTTGTGACACGCAGTTGCCGTTCAGTGCCTATCGGAGGCATATGGCATTGACGTGCACAATGTGGACCAACAACGCGATCTCAGCATTCGGCCGGCACGGCTGTTGGATGTGTTCAAGCTTGCTGTGAACACAATTAAGAAGGTGGGCACGCCTGGTAGCCATGGGAACGAACTGGTTTAAGTGTGGTGGTGTGTTGGCATGTCGCGATGTCTGTGTTGTGTATGGGCTCCTTATTGTGAATTGCGTCGCCGTTGCACTCCCATGCACACGCACAAAACACACACATACATAGAAATACACCCACACAGAAATATACCCATACATGCATAGGCACACGCACATACAAAACCTCACGCATCACACATGAGTTCACGCGCATGCACACATAACACACAAATACACATAAAAATACACATACGCATACCACTCACGCCGAGTGGCAGCTGCGCCGCATGTGCTATTATAAGCTTTCTCACCGTCATTTCGCAATCCACGAAATGAATGGAAACGTATCTTCCTGCATCGATTTGACCTTAACATCAAATCCCACTGCTGATCTCCCCGTTGAATCTACTTAAAGACGGCCGCTCCTGCCGCCGCCGCCCCCGGCGCCGCCCCTGCACCGAGTGCTGCGGAAGTATCGAAGAAGGCAGAGGAATACAAGACCATTGGTAAGGCGGGAAATGCATTGGGTGCCTCTGCTTTTGGGAGGATTGGTTCATGGAGGAACGTAGCTATCTCACTCTCTGTTTGTCGGGAATGGAGGATCATGCAGGCATTGAGTCCCACATATTGTGCATTGTCTGTTTGGGAGCCGATTGCTCTTTATGCCGTCTCCTGCGCTTATGCGAATGCTGAGTGTGTGGAGTCGCATTGATTGGGTATGCGAATCGACGCCACTGGAAAATGAGGACTGACACATATGAGGAATGCTTCTGATGCTGTTGATGCCGCGCCTGTCGCCCAGGTAACGACAAGATGAAGGAGAGGGACTATAGGGGTGCGATTGACGCATACACGCAGGCCATTCAGATCAGCGGAGGAAGCGCAATTTACTATGGAAATAGGTGCGTTCTGTGTCACAGCAATGGACGGGTTTATGCATGTGTGTATATGTCACTCGTCTTGTTTGTTTCTGTTGCAGGTGTGCGGGTAGTTTCGTATTTTTGTGTCCTTAATGTATTCGCGTGTGTTGTGTGTGTACCTAACTATGTGTTGCGTATTTGCTCTTACTGTGTGCGGTGGCGCTCTGTATATATCTGTGTTTGTGTGTATTGTGGGATATGCCCATTGCGCCTGGCTGTATGCAGCACCATTGTGTGTGTTCATGATGCTTGTTAATGTTCTGCAACCGACGAACTAACATTAATTTGTGTACATGTGCGGGCTGTGGTAGGGCGGCTGCATATGCCAGCATCGACGAACACGACAAGGCAATCGATGACTGCCAATTGGCGCTTGAGTTCGACCCCTCCTACGTAAAGGCATTCAGCAGGATGGGGTGCGCAAAACATGTCACCACCGATGAATGTGCCCTGTCACCCTCACTATGTCACGTGACACCCGTTATTTTGCGCATGACTATCCCAATGACGGACACTGTTTGCCGTTTGGTTTGCTGTGCTGTGCTGCGTCCTCCCTGTTATACAAAATGCAATGTGTCTATGTGTGCGATGTGTATGTGTGTATTTTGGGGGGGGATTGACTGTGTGCATGCTGAGGGACACGCTGTTTTGTCTCAATGCCTTTTATATGTTTTTGAAACTTAAACTTCTTCTCATGTCCTTCTTACCACGTCCTCGACGCTTCCCGCGTTTGTTCAGTTCGGCGTATCTGTCTCTGAAGCGCTACAACGACGCGAAGGAGGCGTATGAGAAGGGGCTGCTGGTGGATCCCGCCAACGTCAATTGCAAGGAGGGATTGGCAATGGTCAACCAGAAAATCGCCGCCGAAGTTGCGCCCCAGGTGCGTTGCGTATGTGCACACACACATCTGTAGTCGGTTTTTCGTGTGTATGTAGGTTGTAGGCTATGTACGTTTACTGCGGCATTTGTGTAGTATGCATACTTGCATCTTTAATCCTCTCGGTACTGTGTTGTTGTGGCCAAAAGGTAGTGGGGAATACTTGCATTTGGTCAGTGACTTCGATGTCGTTCTATGTTGCTTTGATTGTGTTTCGTGAGTGTGCGTCTCGCAAGTGGCTTAAAGGCTATCAGAAAGCCGGTCATGCCATTGTCTTTGCTGCATAGAAATTGACGCAATGCCCTAACCTGGAATTGTATGTGCGCGCACTTCCAAAAGCAGGCACCCCGCGGGATGCCCAATTCAGGCAACATGGGCGGACTCGGAGGCCTTGCGTCGCTGCTGTCGAATCCGGCGCTGATGGGGCTCGCTGAGAATCTGATGTCATCGGGAATGATGGAGCAGCTCATGCAGAACCCGGCTATGCAGAACATGTGCGTTGTGTGTCCATGTTGTTGTGCGTGCGTTTGTTTGTGTTTTTACAGACCAGTCTGTATTCTGTGTGTGGATGCATGTAAATGTGTGCGCTTTTTTTGTTTTATTGTGTGTCTCAACTGGGTATACGCATTCAGTAAGATGTGGCAACTCACAGACATCGCCCTGACGAACAAAGCCCACGCACCGCAACCATACTTTCTCTAATGCGCCCATTACTTGTCCTCTCTTCCCTCTCTTGACTTTTTCAGGGCGGAGAATATGGCGCGCGGCGGGGGAATGCCCAATATTAGCGATCTTCTCAGCGATCCAAATATCCGCAACATGTGAGTGTTTTGTTTAGCGAACAAAGCACTTGCTCATTTCATTCGCACAACGCACACAGAGTCTCGGATTATTTGCATTATGGGTACCTCTCGCCTGCTTTCACTTTCATGTATCTGACCACATGTCTCTCTTCACTCACACACACACTCTCTCTCTCTCTCTCTCTCTCTCTCTCTCTCTCACACACACTCACACTCACACACACCTACAGTGGTGAGCAAGTGGCGGCATCCATGGGGCATGCTCGTCCCGAGGACTCCACCCCCCGCGATCCTGCCGCAGGTCAGCTTCTCATTGTGAATATTTGTGTGTGTGTGTGTGTGTGTGTGTGTGACAAGGGACGTCTATTTATGCGCATCGGAGGCAGTCCCGGAGGCAGTTTTTGTCTCAATGTAATCTCTGTGGGCGCAGTGCTAACTTTGTTCGGCGTCCGATTGTTCCCCCTCTCACAGACCCCGAGTAATCGATGCACCGACGGAAAAGCGTCCATAGAGTCGCCTGTCACATACTTCGCGAGATGTGCTCTTTTCGTCGTGTCGTGTGTGAGAGATAGCGTGATTAAAAGTCGCTCATATTCCTACAAATTCGGTTCCAATGGCACAACCTTCAATGGTTAGCGACGGCCCATAGTCACACCAGTCAAAGTTACTTTTCACAGTATGGCTTCGCATGACCCAAATTCGGCAGTTGAATCAAGTGATTAGGCCTTCATAGCAATTACGTAGTTGCGCCTGCGCTATCAACTCAACTCGGAGTCATATCACACTGCTCAACTTTTGAACAGAATCTGAGGCGCAGCGAGCCTCTCACATATACTGTTTGGCAATTTCGCAATGGTGTTTGGGGCGAGACGCTGTCAGTGGGTGGGTGTGCGGGGGG
>CALSCR010003398.1:0-17331 GCA_943704495.1 Pigoraptor chileana | reverse complement strand
AACAGTATCATCTAAAGAACAAACCCGCACATCCACACAAACATAATACAGAGAAGGCACGCCGACTGTGTGTGTGTGTGTGTGTGTGTGTGTGTGTGTGTGTGTGTGTGTGTGTGTGTGTGTGTTGTATATATATATATATTGTGTGTGTGTGTGTGTATACACGCACCCTTCTTGCTGGACAGCACAATCTTATCTCGAACATCCTCATCGACAGGACATCGCTTATGGTTCGGAATGCCAAAGTCCAGATTGTGCTTCGATGCCTGATGGAATACAAAAATGAGAGAGAGAGTGTGTGTGTGTGCGTGCGCAATTTGTCATGAGCATTGAGGTGTTAGCACGGGATAGATTCTCCACTGTGGAACTCACGTGATGCATCCCACTACACACGCACTCCCTCATGGGTGTGTGTGTTGCTTGTCGCACTATGCACTTGCCCAAACAAATAAAACGCGCGATTGGTATGGTGAAGTCTGCCCGTGCGTGGCGCGGGGATGATGTTTTTCAGTGTCCATGCACACATGCACACTGATTGTTGCTACATACAACACACAACATACAACTACTTCAGCCCACCTCTGCTACCACAAGCTTTGTCTTACTTGACATCAGCGACTTCATCAGACCAGCGGGTACGCTGACGTTGTCTGTCAGAGTGCGCATAAAATTCGAGTGAGGGAGAGACAAAGGAAGACAGATAGAGAGATGTAGGATCCAAAGTCAGTGTCTTGGGCGCGGAGTTCATAAACTCCACACCACAAAAGTGTGATGTAGGATTCAAGTCAGTGTCTTAGGCGCTATGCCCATGGACTACACAAGTGAGTGAGAGAGAGAGAGGAGAGCGTGTGTGTGTGTATGTGTGTGTGTGTATGTGGGTCGTACAATATGAACATTCATGATGGTATCCCCATGTGTGTTTAGATACAAAGCGTTACAATCGTACACTGTTCCGTTGTTACCACGATGCAAATACCAACGGCGCAAATAAAATACAGCGTGCGTGCATCTGTGACTACATCACTATATGAACTGCAAACAAGACGAAAGCACAATCAAAGCCTACTCATTGAAGACACATGCAAAAACAAGCCCACACACACACACACGCACACACACGCACACATACATGCACCCAGAAACACACAATGACAGATAGCCGGGCCACTCACTTCCGTCAGTGAGGTATTCATGGCACTGCTCCTGCTTGGACTGCAACTCAGAGGGAGGGAGAGTGACAATGTACTCGTACAATTTGGCTCGGTCTTGGTCGTGGAGTACTCCACGGCACGCTCTGCCACGTGGGGTAGGTGGTGCAGTGACGCAATCCATTGTCAATTGGATAATTGCTAATTGTCGCACACAAAATAAATAACACATAAGAATTTCCCACTTCACGCAGACTGATAGGGCATGCGATGCATGTTCATCACACACATATACATATATAGTTACATATAAGCAGAGCATCATGCCGAGTGAAAATAAAGGACTAAAAACCACAACACAGAGCTTGCCCCAATGAAGCACAAAGAGCACGCATGGGAGGCCGCTACACCCGAAAGTTAGCCCCCCCCCCCCCCCAACACACACAAACACACAAAAGGAAAAGACGGTGCGATTTCAGCCCACCTGCAGAGCATGTCAAAGTAATCCGCCTCAGACAGCGCATCACCCACGCCGAGAGCAGTCTCCCCGGACATCGACTTGACCCTTTTCATGTTTGGTTTGTTGAACTGCGACACTGAAAATGTGCGCAATTCCTCCGACGACATAGTCATCCTATTGCCACCGCCATGTCCGCCCGCAGAAGAACGCCCAACGTGTGATGCCGGCGCCGTTGTTCTTCCAGAATGCGACGATGGCACTGGATGCGGCGATTGGCCCGCGGAATGTGAGCCCGTATTGAATGATGAAGTGGATGGCACAGTGGGCACATCGGGAAAGAGCGCGATAAGCTCATCCACGCCGAGCTGCAGGAGCTCTTGGAGCCCCGGATATTCTGATGAAGATCAATTACGGCAAGAAGGAAAGAGGTGACGTGGAAGTGAGGCACTGCATTGTTGCGCTTGCTGCAGACATGTGTGCTTGTTTGTGGATTGCAGAAAATGGAGCGCAGTGTCTACAGAAGGAGCGTAGTCCCTTCACCAGCGAGTATCGTGCCCAATAACACTTCCAAGTCTAGCCATTTCAGCAATTCATCGGAGAGAGAGTGAGTCAAGCTGCATGAAATGCTCACCGTCGGCCATGGGATGCGACTATGAAAACAGATATACCGAAGCGTGTCAAATGTGTGTTCCACAAACACTAAGCTACTCGCGATGCACGCAACCGCCCACACGTAACGGCACACACTATTCCCACAAATTGCGACCGCCGCGTTCAGACAATCATAACGCGGCGATGCGTTCCACCGGGTGGTACCATGCTCGCTTGCAAGGGAGATGGGCTGTGGGGTGGCACTCTGGCAGAGAATCGCTAATGGTGCGACGGATAACAAGATTTGCTGCTTGCCTATGAGACACTCCTCCACATGCTCTCTTTCTTTGAACGCACGTATGCACTTTGCACTCAGTTCACTCGACCATTCGATTTGTTATCCTTTTGCCGTAAAATAAGATAGCAAACTGATGGTTTTGTCTGTGTTGTTTTGAGTTGACTATTTTTTTATTACTCTGATCACGTGATTCAACCCGAGAGTTTACTCCGTGTTAATCCCCACATTCCTCGATTTTCGAAATTGTGTTACATCAATTCATACAATAAATTGCTATGACCAACTTTCATAAACCAAGTTAATCTATCTGTGTAATCTCAATCTTCCTCATGAGAAGCACTATCCTGTCGACTTTCGATTCATGCAATAGGCGTGGAATTGCACAATGGAGGGTGTTATATGAACCACTGACTATCGCTTCAAAGCTATCGCCGGAAGATGCTGACGCTGATGGCGTTGCTAAGGCAGTGGGGTGTCCATTGCTGATTCGAAGTTTGCACCTTGATGTTGCAATCGCTCATCTTTCGGTTGCTTGAGTAACTAATCTTCTCGAAAATGTCGCGCGTCGTTCCATGGCGGCGTCTTTGTCCAGACACGGTGGCGGCGCGTATGGATGAAGCGATGGCGGCGCAACTTTATCTCGTCCACGAGACGGGGCCGACTGGATTCGTTCTACGCGCTGAGGACGGCGCAAAGTTCAAAGTGTTCTTGGGGGATCCGCACTCTTGTACGTGCGGTAGTTTCATGCGTGACAGAGAGCTGTGCGTGCACATTCTATGGGTTACTTTGAAGCGTTTTCGTGTGCCTAAAGAGAATCCAATCGCGTTTCAACAATCGCTTGTGGAGCGCGAGATTGGTGAAGTACTAAGGGGTCGTCACGTGAGGCAGCCAGTGCAAGAGAAGCCGCGATCTGCACGTGACCCGTCCAAAGAGCGCGCCGAGGTTCAAAAGCGGGAGATTACGGCGGAGGATGTGTGTCCCATTTGTCAGGATGAGCTGCTGTCGTCTGCCGAGCCCTCGGTACACTGCAGATTCGGGTGTGGCAACAACGCGCACGTAAAGTGCATGAAGGTCTGGGCCGAGCACCAGAAATCGACGGGAGAAACCACTATCAGATGTCCGCTCTGTCGCGAGGACTTTGGTCCTTTTGAGGACCTGCAGCGCGAGTATCGCAATTCGTCCAAGCGAAAGACGCGCGCCGAACGGGAAGATCTCCATCTGGGCATTGCGTGCGCCGGGTGTCGCTCGTGTCCGATATCCGGCAAATGCTTCCGCTGCTGCGTGTGCGTCGAATATCACCTATGTGAAACATGTTACGAGGAGCGATTCCTGCACTCCCAGCACCCGTTCGAGACGCGGCAGAGCCCCACCGGTCGATGGAGACCAGCCTCTCGCACTGCCCCGGAGCCAGCACTCCCCGACGCCATGATCCGCGATCTGGAACAGAGAGAACTGTCGGATGCCGATTATGCCGCCCTGTTGCAGTTGGATGCGCCGGTGGCGGCCGTGTATAAAGTACCGAGATCGATCATCGAGTCGTTTCCAATGCGTGCGGCAGTGCAATCGGATTGCATGGGCGAGTGTCGCGTGTGTATGGACGCCGTGTCGGTTGGTCAGGTCATTCGGAGGCTGCCTTGTTCTCACGAGTTTCACAAAGTGTGCATTGATAATTGGCTGTCGACGCGTCGCCACACCTGTCCCATTGATGGACTCGCGTGCTATGACCCGCACAGTACCGCGGTGTTTGGGGGATCCACATCGGCGCAGTCGACACAGCCGAATGCACGTGCACGACGAAGACCTCAATCCCAACAACAGCAACAGCAACAACAGCAACAGCAACAACAACAGCAGCAGGGACATGCACATGAAGATGCATCGTCCTTTCTGGGTGTCAGCGGTCTGTCTGCGCTTGGACAGTCTGGTGGCCTATCCCGCACCGCCCCACAGCACGACAGCAGTGGAGTGCGTCCGTCGGCGTCTGCTGCATCCGGGGGGGTTATTCGCGGTCGCCCTCCGCCACTGCAACAGCGGGCACTTGCAAGCACGCGCACCATGGCAACGGCAGACGACGTGCGCGATCTCATTGTGGGAACCGGTCTCGCCCTTCCACCGGCAACCACCATCCGCGAGCATTCCCACATTGCACGTGCAACGGCGTTGATGCTGTCACGTGGCCTTCACTCCTCACGCGCCGCTGCACACCCCAGTTCTCCGCCACCGCAGTCGTCGTCATCCGGGGGTGCAAGTGGAGCAATCGACCTGTTTGTGGGAAGTGGAGTGGCCTCAATGCGTGGAAATCCGCTCCCCTCTGTCACGCCCGCGCGCCGGGGAAGCCTTGCCGCATCCGGGGTGCGTCCGCCACGGCCGCCCACATTGCGAACGGCATCAGGAGTCCTCCCCCCGATCGATACTGCGTCTTCCTCGCACCAATCATCCTCCACACACGACCCTCTCGGTGGTTTGGGCGATGTTGCGTTGCGTGGATTTGCAGTGTCTGAAGACCCATCGTCGACACTGTCACTTTCTATCGAAAGGCATCAGTTGGCGGTCGCATCCGGGGGCGGAGGGAACGGGCATCGCCGCGCATCAGGAGTGCTGCGATGTGCGCCACTTCCACGTGGGTCGCGATTGCAGTCGTCATCTGCGATTGTTGGGCAGATGGCGTCATCGTTATCAGCATTGAGTCTCGGTGCCGTCGAGGGTGTCGGGGGCTCTGGACAGTGAATGCACCTGGGCGAATGAGTGTGTGTTTCTTTGTGATGCTACATGCATTCTATTGTTATTATTTCTGATGGCTTGTGCGTGCGTGCGTGCGTGCGTTTTTGTGTTTGTGTTTTATGTGTGTGTATTTTCGATTGGTTGTTGTGGGTGACATATAACTACAATATCAAGTTGTGTCGCTCAATGGGCCGGCAGTTAGGTCGCTCAAGTATGGCGTGTTTGCCGGCAACACGTCGCACCTGCGGACAAAGGGAGTGCCTGCTGAGGTGGACGACGGCGTGGTAAACTCACCCGCGACTATGTCCTTCCTTGTGCGCGGCAGTTCCGCAGTTTGTTGATTGCATAAATAATGGATGGGTGTTTGCGGCGCCGCTGCTCCGTTACGTCATTTCAGGTCTTCATCACGTGAAAGGAGTCACTGTGCTAATGAATGTTGCGCGGCTCTTTTCGATCTCAGTTGGTGTATTATATTATTGTGTACATACATGCTCTGTGTCGCATAACATTATTAAGTTTCGAATCAATGGACCAGAGTAGGAGTATGGAGCTTGTCTATGTGGATATACATATGTGTGGTGTGTATGAATGCATCTATGGGATTTCTCGATGTTTGTGTGCGTGGTGTCGAAGTATTTGCTGACAGTGCTCGCATTGCTCATGAGACAATTTGGATGTTGTGGTTCGTAACTTGTGTATTAACACGCAAACAGTACCAAAAAAAATCATTCAACGATGCGATGCAAACGCATACAAACCCACACACAACGCGATCTCACAAGAACAAAGACAGTAAACATACACACACCCAAAAGCAATTCAGTCGCCGGCGACCGAATGCAAACAAAGAACATAACAACGTGAGATGTAGGATTCAAGTCAGTGTCTCAGGCGCTGTGCCCATGGACTCCACAAGGTATTCGAGAGAGATGTAGGATTCAAGTCAGTGTCATAGGCGCTGTGCCCATGGACTCCACAGGTATTCGAGAGAGAGAAAAGAAGTGAAAAGACGAGTAAGGCCCACGCGAAAACGCTGCATGCACGCAATTACGCCCAATACGCAGAAAACAGACAGGCTGATGAAAGCAGCGAGATATTGATGAAGTGCAGGCCTCAATTCAGTGGCACTATGCCCAATGTACGAGAGGGAGGACCTTCAGTACTCAAAAAACGCCATAGGCAAAAAAACAACACAAAAAGAAAGATGTAGGATCACGTCAGTGTCTTAGGCGGTGTGCCCATGGACTCCGCAGAAAGAGATAGAGAGAAAGAGAGGAGAAGAGCGAGCGTGGGTGGGTCTGCCCCATCATCAGAAACAGACAGGCAGCCATGATCTCAAACACCCGGATGGACGGCAGGAACACACGCTGTCCACGCACGCGCCATAAATTCTTTCATCGCCTTTTCGATTCCTTCTTCTCCTTCTTGCTCTTTCCGCCGGCCTTGCCACCCTTCTTTGCAGCACGTCCGCCCTTCGCCTTCGTCCTCCGCTGAAGCGCACGCAGCTCCTTCTTGCCACGCGAATCGACCATCTTGTAGCGCCCCTGCACGCCCTGGGGACGGCCGCCGGATGATGCAAGTGTCTTGTTCTTCCTGCCGACAACAACCTTCAGCTCCGGCCGCTTGGTCTTGGCGTTCTTGGCATACAGCTTCTCAATCTGCCTTGCCTTCTGCGCACCCGTCAGATCGCTGGACTCGCTGATGGCTTCGGCCTGCGTGACGATGGATCAAAATCGAACACATGTGGTGTAATTAGTTGACAGAAGGAATCAAGGTAAAAATATTAGAATCCCAAACACACACGCGCGCAAAATACCAAACAACCCTCGACACACAACGCAAACACACACAACAACACACCTGCTGCTTGACGCGCTCCATCTTCTTAGAGGCCTTGAACTTCTTGCGTGCCTTTGCCTCTGCAACCTTCTTGATGGGGCGGGCATCCAACTCACGCAGGCGCGCCTTGTATTCGGCAACCATCTCCTTGGTAACGGGGACATTAGGCTTGATGTGCTTCTTTTCGTCCTCCACAAACCAGTCGGGAAGATCGCGTGTGTCGTTGTAAGCGTAGCGATTGTAAGCGTCGTCAATGAGCTCTGCCTTCTTCTTCTTGCTGAGCATCATGGCACCTGGCAGTTAAAAACAGAAGTGGGAGAGATGTGGGATTCAAGTAAGTGTCTTTGGCGCTGTTTTCCATACTCCACAAGAGGGAGAGAGAGACGTGGAATGCAAATCAGTGACTTAGCCCGTGGACTCCACAGGAAAGAGGGAGAGAAAGCGGGAGGCTAATGGGGAAACAAGTATGTGTGCCTCTGCTTTCCACCGCACAGCACATATCTCATCCCTAACTAACGAACGCACACAAGAGCATATCAACACGCCCATACACACACACACGACCAAACCAACACAGCAAACACGCACCGATTGCGAGCGCCTCCGGATCCAGCTTGTGTCTCTTCTTTGCGTTCTCGCCGTCCTCACTTGCGTCGCTGTCCCCGCCCGCCTCACTCTCATCCGACTTGTCCATCGGCACAACCTCGAAGTACCCATCGTCCTCGTCCGCAGACGGAAGAATCGAACGCTTGCGCTTTTCAACCTTCGCGGGTCTCTCCAACACCGACGCCGCCTTCTTCTTCTGCTTCTTGCTCGTCTCCGCCTCAGCGTTCCCATCGTCGAGACCGTCACGCTTGCGCTTTGCCCCTCCGTTCGCAGCCGTTGCAGTTGAAGTGGCCGATCCATTCGTGACGGGAACCTTCTTCTTCTTGTCCACAGAGGCCTTCGCACGCTTCAGATCCGCGGCAATGTCTTCGTCTGCATCCGCAAACATCTCCTGACTGAACCACATTGCAGCACGTTTTGTGGCCGCCGCCTTTGGATCGGGCGCCCCGACAACCAGCTTGTTGGGTCCCGTGGTGTCACGTGCCGTCACGCGATGCCTGCCACGAGCATTCTCGGGGTCCTCGTCACCAGCTCCTTCTTCCTCCTCTGACGACGACGCAAAACTGTCGTCGTCGGTGAGTCCATCCACCTCCTCCACATCCATCACATCTCTCGTCAGATTCGGAACGTACTTGCCGTCTCCTTTCTCGCGCGCATTGTCGTCGTCGTCAGAGTCGCTGCCAATGTCCTCCGCAACGGCTTTCTTGCCTGCACGCTGCGCCTCAAGACGCGTGTTCTTCCTGCTCTTGTAGTCCTGGTACATCTCCTCGAGCGCGCGATCCATCTCGGCAGCGTCAGCGGTCGACTCATCCGAATCGTATTCGTCCCCTTCGCTGTTGCTCTCGTCATCAGCGTCATCCTCCTCCTCGGGCTCGTTCAATCGCGCCGCAGCCTCTTCACCGGCGCCATCCGCAAGTCGCTTGAGTGCCCTGTTGTTTGTCACGGACGTCAGCGAAAACAGCGTTTCGTCGGCAACGGCCTCGTGCACGTCGTTTGGAATATCCATCTTCAAATTGAGGCGCTCGCGAATCTTCGCGCGGTCCTTCTGTGCTTTCTTCTTCTCCCGCCGCTTCCTCGCCTCCGCCTCTTCCTTGATCTCACGCGCCTCTCGTTCAATGCGCTCATCTTCATCTTCCTCCGACACATCACTCGATGCGTCGTCGTCCTCCTTCCCACTCCCCGCGGCGCTTCCGTCGTCTCCAAGCTCCTTCCTCAGACGAGCCATGAGGTCATGCATCGACGTGCGCCACTTGAGCAGATTCTTTACTTCGCGCTTTCCGAGCACTCGCAAATCCCTGCAGCACTCGACAATTTCGGGCGTTGTGAGCGGGTGGTTCAGATGGATGCGGGACTCCTCGTCGTCAAAAGTAATCTTGTTGACCTCGCTGAGAATCTTTATCGGGTCCTCTGTCGACACAAACGCCGCAGCCGACGCTTCGTGGTAGAGAACGCGCTCGTCGTCGGCGTAACCGTCGGCCTTTGCCTTCTTGGCCTTCTCCGGATGCAGCGGATCGATGCGACGGACGGGCGTTTCAACTTCAGAAAAGACCGAGCGCGCATCCAGCAGCTTGGGGTCGATTTTGTCGGGTGCGAGGTAGCCCTATTGGAGCAAGCAGACAATCATGCCCAAATACGGGTAAATGGAGATCCTTTTTGCTTCATTGTACTACCATACAGATTAAGTACACGCCCTTACTGAGAGAGCGCACAACGAAAAGCCCCAGCGAATGCATGCATCGAGAAAAGCACACACACACTGGCACACATTCACGCAATTGTAGAGTATCACTTATTTTTTTGTATGCAAACGAGAATAGCAGCTCCAATGCATTATTCTCAAAGCAATAGAGTGGGACGTCACTCACAACTCACAACACAATAGAATTCCCACCTGGCATACAACGAATATTTCCGCAGACTCGTTACGCGATGCCTGGGGCTTTGTTGCGTGGACCTTCTTGAAGAGCTGATTGAGCACCCACATGAGCGAGTGGTAGTCACGTGAGCGAAAGACCTTTGTGATGAACCAGCCGTCCTTGTTGAGAAGCTCGCACGCCAGCTTCAGTGACATGAGTGCGAGCGACGCCTGCATAGCACACGAACCACGCAATGTGAGTGTATTCATTAATATTATACGTATATATGGAGGAGGGGTTATTACGTCAATCGACTTCAATTGGGTGCGGAAGAAAGTCATATCATGGAGGCGCAAACCCGTAGACACAAAAATAACAAACACAGAGACAAACAAGTAGGAGGGTCCAAGATCCACGTAACAGCGACGCTGTTGCAATATTGTTGTTCTGCGGGTCCTAGTAGCGCTATTTGCACACTCATAGAATGTCAAGATATATAAACGGATAGCGGTCTCACACAAACACTATTACACAATCACACATGGCGTACACTCACGCAACTGCTGCGCGCTATAAAAAAAGCCGCACTGACATACCTGCGAGTACGCATCGGCCGTCCACGTGAGACCGACATTTGGCGCACCGTCGTGCAGCACGCAGTCCGCCTGTGTTGCATAAGTTATTGAAATTTGTGTATCCATTATGTTATGACCAATGCTACAAGGCAATCTCAGTGAGATGCATCACACATTCGATAAACCTCCACACAAAACCCCACGACACCAACTGCGCAATCAACATGCGTTTACAAGGTAAACGCACCTTCCATGTTTTAATCTCCTTTCGAATGGACTGCCTGCACTTTTCTGTAGTAATGTCCTCACAGAGTGTGATGACGTTCCGGATCGGCTTGATCGGGACGAGATCGACACCGATGATCACGCTGGACACGGGCATGTACTTCGATGCAACTGAAAAAACCAAAACAGCACACAAGAATAGCTTCAGAGGACAGCTCATGGCGCCAGTGTTTGGCATAAGTGAGTGTGCTGATCAGAAGCTAAAGTCGGCGTGCACATTCACGTAAGGACAGAAACCGGTTTCATGCCATTGTGTCCCGGGTTTCCTCAAGTGCAGAGAGTTGTGATCAGCTCAATTCAGTGGCAGGTGCTTTGTCCATGGAGGTTCAGTGGAGGTAGCGACGGGAGACTCACCCTGAAGCCATCCTCCAGGAGCAGCGCACAGATCCACAAGCACACGCGAAGTGCTCAAAAAGTTGAACTTGCGATTGAGCTGGGAGAGTAAAAGTATTGCATCGGAACAGACACGTAAAGTGTTGGACACAATAGTAGCAAAGGAAGGCTATTCAACCGCATGCGTGCTCACTATTCCACATACATACACACACGCGCGCGCGCACTGTCATAGCCAAAACTATGTGCTGCACATGGTGTCAGGCAGCTCACAAACCTGGATGAGCTTGAAGGCGGCACGCGACCTGTAACCCGCTTCCTTGGCGAGTTTGTAGAACTTGTCGCGGCGTCCTTTTCCAACTTTTGTCTTCTTACCCATCCTCGCAAACTATAAAGGCACAGCCGGCCGCTACTGGAAACGTGAATAAAATCAGCCCCGATCCACCGAAATCGCGGATGGAAGAGGGTAAAGCGCCCCGGGTAATATCTGGGGCTATGATACGGGCATACAATGTCGCCACAAAGTGTAATAAGGTAAGATCATAGGGTATTGTATATATTCGCGAGTAATGATGAGTGGACGATTAAGTATCCTCACCAACTGTGCACCAGTGCCGGTCCGTCCCCCACGTGCAAATTTGATTTGCAGGCTGTGGCGTCATTTAGCAAATGACGTATCAAAACAGTGTGGCGGCATACGTCACTATGATAGTTTGCGAGATCTCGCTTCAGTGACGCCATATCTATGCACGAATAGCCGAGATTTCGCATAAATCTCTGCACTCAATCCCAACACGTGAGTGAGGTTGGGACTGACATTACGCACTGCAGCTGCTCCCAATGACGGTTCGTGTGCATAAGCACAGCATAAGCACACATATATGTTTCTGGAAAGCAAAAGGCAAAGGCTTAAGTGTTCAATGGAAAGCAGATATTGTGCTGATTGACTGGTTTCGCTCCTCACAACTTCTGCAGCTGCTCGCGACGCCCCTACACTCAACACCAGGAGGCCACAAGTTGTGTTTATTACTCTCATTTAGTTGTGTTTCATATGGCAGGTCGATAGCCCATTGCGCACTGGTTGTGCTGCGTGGGCGTGTCACTCGCAATATCCGGTGGCGGAAGCACCAATCGGCGTCGTCGTCGTTGTTAGTATTTGGACAGAAATGTCAACTTTTGCATTCCGTCGTGGTCTGAGTGCAGTCCATGGCTGCCTGGGGCATCTTCCACGTGGCCATTTAGCGTCGTCATTCCGTGTGTCCTTTGCGGCCCCAATGATGCCCAGCTGCATTCGTTATTATTCCGCACGTATGGTTCCCGTCGGCCATCTGCGCCCCGCCGTGTGCATCGCATCGCGGCAGGTCGCTCAAATGAGGTTTATGGCGACTGGAAGAAAACGGCCGTTGCGTGGAATGGAAGGCAAGGAGGAGGCACGTCGCCAGCGGGAACGAATACGGGCCGACTATGCCGTCAACGCCGAGTTGGCGATGAAGCACCAAGCGTCGGGATCCAACAAAGCTCTATATGACCTCGAAAAGAAGCTGCTCTCGGAAGTGCGCGAAAAGTTTGGGATGAAAGATGATCCATCGGAGGCGACCGTCCAAAATCGACGCGGGGCAAATGCGGTCAAGCATTTACAGTCTGTAACGGGACAACTCCAGCCATCTGAGGCTGTGCGCGTGGGCTCTGTGCTCGGTGCGCTCATTGACCTCGAGTATGCGTTAGACACAATGACGGTTACGGAAGCAGAGGCGGATCAGTTTATCGCGCGCTTCTACATTCTGGGCAATGGCGAGATGCTGGCAGAGGTGGAGAGTATACTGAGTCGCGCGTGGATGAAGCCGGTGGACGATGCGACGCTTGGTACAGAGCTCGTGTCGCAGATGGAAGTTCTCACTCGGTTAAACCGTATCCTTCTTGTCATGAAGCATCCAGACACGTGCTATCGCGCTGCACAGGACTTCCGCTCCATCGGCATGCCCGGGAAGGCGCTCCACACCCTGCACGTGATCAGCGAGGGAGCACGTGCCCATCCGCCCGCCCTCCTCACCCTCGCCAAAATGTATGACGCCGGCGAAGGAATGCCTGCCGATCCAGCGAAGGCGGCCAACTATCGCGTGCGTGCACGGTGGCTGGGCGCACTCTCGGGATATCGGCGCATAAGCGAATATGTGATATCGGATCGCACTGCCTCACACACATTCCACGAGGACGACAGGCAGCGCATTCTGGAATATGACGCCGACGGAGTTTTCACTGAGGACGCTGCAGACTCGATTCGCTTTCTTGGCGAGCGTGCGGAGGAAGGCGACGCACTCGCACATCTCGTACTTGGATTCAAGTTCATGTTGGGCGAGGACGTCGACAAGTCAGAGGAGCTGTCCTTCAAACACTTTTTGCAGGCTGCAAATGCAGGCCTTTGGAAGGCAGAGCACAATGTTGCGTGCATGTATCTCAGTGGAACGGGGACGCCGAAGAATCCCGGAGAGGCAATCAAGTATCTCGAGCGGTCTGCCGCAAAGAACCACGCCCTGTCGACTATCATGCTCGGCGTCATCCACAGGCACGGCATGGCCGGCGGGAAGCCCGATCTGCAGGCTGCGATGGCTCACTTTGACTCTGCTCGGCTGTCGAGAGTGAAGGAGGAGGCATCGGTTGCGGAAACGTACAGAAGGCTCACGTCGCACGATATGGCTGGAAAGAAGACGCAGCCGTGTTATGTGCACTGGGCGCAGCTGGGATCCATCGACGTCTCTGGGGAACCCGACGCAAACAAATAGTTCCATCTTTTTCGAGTCGTGTTGCTCGCAAGTTGTGAATTGTTTGTTCGTGTTTTGCGCTGTCTGTCTGCATTGTCTTGACTCTAGGCCAACGTGCGTTCATCGTGTGCTTGATCATATTAATTAAATCGCGGTTTGGTTTGTGTGACGTAGGTGTTTATGTCATGAAGCGCTATATATGTGCCCTCTATTGTGCAGCACTCCGTGGATTGCGTCAAGCACGGTATTGAGAGGATCGAGTCTTTTTGTATGCAAACCCATTCATGAACAAGCCGAGCGTTGTCACTGCACAGCACACCAACAAATGTGACTCGATTAGACTTAACATACATCCGGAGATTTTTCGGCAATCGAGCGTTCATCCGGACATCGATGAGGAGGTGCCGCTTTTCGACATGCAAAATTCATGGGGCACTGAATGACTGAACTATGTGTCGGTACGGTCGGTTGTGGTCCAGCAGATGGTTGACTTGTCACATGTGTACCCATTTCGAGGTCAGAGGAACATTCAGTTGCAATCACGACGGAACGATAGGTCAGGCATGTTTTCCCTTGTCCGAATGCATATTCACGTGACTCCATGTGTGGGTGTGTGCGTGTGTGTGTGTGTGTGTGTGTGTGTGTGCGGGGGTGGGTGTATGTGTGTGTGTGTGTGTGTCGGTGCGTCATGTATGTCACCGCCCATCACGGCTCGGTGTGCACTGCTGACATCAGTTGACAAGTGCTAATATGGTCAGTAACTTCAAAAATTGCGGAAATAGAAAAATAAAGATAATTATTTGATTTTCACGGCTGATAGTCAGGCTATATTAAAAACCCCTAATTTACATTAATTTTTGTTATATTTTAAGTAACTGTAAAGGTTACTTCAGCCAAGTAACACATTACACACACACACACACACACATACACACTCTCAGGCGCACACACAGAATCCTCAGACACCTCAGGTATAAAAAGGTTAGAGATCACAAGCATAATCTTCACAACTTACAAGAGAGGACAATCTTCTTCAAGCAAGACAGTGATCTTCCACACCGCAACAATTCATCCCAACGACACCCACGCAGGATACCATGACTACCCCATCCAACGGCAAGCATCACAGAGACTATCTCTCATATCAACCAATTGCCATCCATCTCCAACGATTGATTACGTTTCAACACAATGCACTCAGTTAGATGCAACCAAGAAACCCAATGCTAACATGCCCTGTCCCTTTTCCACCTAATCTCCCGTCAACAGCCACATCTAACCCTCTGACGGGCGATGTTCAAGCCAAAGACCGCACTGTCATGGACTGTCTCAACAATCATCCCCAGATCGTCCAGCTCACTGACACCACCGCCATTCTCAAGCTCGCCGATTCTCTGCATCGCGGCCAGAATCCCAAGGAGGCGGCCGTCGCACGTGAGTTTCTCCAGGCCTGGGTCGACAGGAGCGGTCTTGCGAGTGTGCCCGCCACCGCGAACAAGAGGGACAACAACTTCTACCAGGCACTCGCGCAGGCGCTGTATGAAAACAGCAGCCCCGACATGTGCACGCTACTGCGCAACCAAGTGTACGAGCACAGCAAGACTATCACCACCGACCAAGCTGCCCTCAAGAAGCACAAGCTCATTCCTTCGCAGGATTCCATGGACGGAGGCGTAATTCACGCCAAGGCCATTGCGATCGCGCACAACATCGCGATCCGCATCGTCTTTGTCACTCCGCCGGAATTCCGTGACGAGGGCGCCGGCCAGTCGGAGTCCGTGACCATCGTGTCTCTTGCCAACAGCCGTGTCGCGGATGCCCCCAAGAGAGAGATTGGCCTGTCATTCGACGGCGAAAAGTACCGTTTGTTGGTTGCCAGAGTCGTGGAGCCGTCGCAAAACATCGAGGCACCAGATGCTTCAACCACTCACTCGGTTAGCAACGTTCTGAGGAACAACATACCCGAGAGCACGCTGGAGGAGGCCCAGGAACGCACAATGACGATTGAAGATACCGAGTTCCGAGTGAGCGACCTGCTCGACGACGCCAACGGCATCGAAATCTACGGAACATTCTACAAGCTGCGTGCAGATCCACAGCAGCCAGAGTACTGTCTGTGGCAGCGCCAGGGCAGGAACACCTCGTGGGAGCCCACGTCGCGCACGATCCCAATGCACGCGCACGCAATCGACAACGCCATGGATCTGACTGAGTCCACAGGACGAGATGCGCTGGACACCCACAAACAGGTGGGGTCGACAGGCGCCGGTGCATCACACGTGACCACGGCGAGGGCTCAACGGCGCAGCAATGCCGTTATTCTCGAAGATTTGAAAAAGGTCCTCAACGGCTTCGATTCATTGCGCCATTACATGGGTGGCGACGACCACGTGACTGGAGGTCACCCTGCGGGCGGTATCCAGGACGACGCAAACCAGGACGACGGCTTGGGCGAGGACAGCTCGAGCAGGCTGGAGCGTACGGCGTCGATTGTTGTGAATGCGATTCGAGCAACGAATAGGCTATCCGAGAAAAACGGTGGCGCCTGTGACACGCGCATTGCGATCATCGGAAATAACGGTGTTGGAAAATCCACCGCAATCAACAACATCATTGAGAGCACAAGGAGCAGGGATTACAACTGCGAGCGAATTGAGCTGCAGGAAGCGGAGAATGTGAGTGTGAAGCATGTTGTATGCGTGTGTGTGTGTGTTCGGTCGTATCGAGTAAAATTATGTGTGTGTGAATATATGTACGTGCATGATTATGTGTTTCTGTGTGGGAGCAACAATCGGCTGGAAAGCAGAGAGCAGAGAGCTACGATGTAGAGCTCACATATCATGCTATGCTTGCATTCTTGCACAGGAGTATCCATACGACACCACCAGCGAGCAGCTTCCCGCGGAATTTGTGCGCGATGACAGCGAGACGGCCATCAGCCTCGCCCTCTATGGAAAGACAGGCATTCTTCCCACATCCACGAAGCAGGCGACAACCGCAACCCCCATTGAAATCAAGCGCGGGAAATGGCAAGTGTGATGCAAAAACGGCACTGCTCACCTCGATACGTGACTCAGTGTACATGCACTTCTTTGCGCTTGCTAAATTCGAAAGACTCTGAAATGCCGTTCTAATTAACTTACCCCGCTTCTCCCTCACTCTTCCACGCACACACACTCACACCACACACACACGCACGCACACACTCACACCACACACACACACACGCACACACTCACACCACACGCACATACTCACAACCACACTCACACACTCACACACACACATTCACGCCACGCACATACGTACACATCCGCAGCTTTGAGGTTCAGCTTGGGTATCACACCGTCCAGAGGGCGCAGACACTGTTCCAGGCGGCCAAGTCTATGATCGAACAGAATGGATTCGAAGACTTTCTAAAGTTCGGTCTGACGGACGCCGATATGCAGCACCTTTTTGCCATACTTGGCTGTAAGCCGGGAAGCAAGACCTTTTTCAAGCTCGAGACGCTGCCCACCGCCGTTTCGGACATCCGCATTCCTAGACATTTTGCGAATCGGCTGGGGAAGAGGCATACTTACACGGTGACGGGTCCTTGGGAGGCATGCTGCGAGAAAGTGCGCGCCTATCTGCTAAAGTGAGTGCGTGTATATCATGTGTTTGCTGTTTAGTTGCGAACGACGTGCCCATTGTGGGTGTGCACACTCTGGGTTGTGTGTGGGACGACGTGCGATTGAAGGCAAAGATGGACCGCAATTGACTAACAAACTATTGTGTGGATATGTCACTATAACTTAACCCCGCACTCACTCACACTCACACACGTGCAACCACACCATAAACCCCGCCGCTCCCCCGCC
>CALSCR010003397.1:0-14851 GCA_943704495.1 Pigoraptor chileana | reverse complement strand
TGTGTGTGTGCGTGTGCGTGTGTGTGTGTGTGTGTGTGTGTGTGTGTGTGTATGTGTGTCGCATGTATTGAGCAGCCGACACTCAATCGTACCTGCAGCTGTGAGCCCAGCTGTTGATAGCCAAGAAACGTCCCGTTCAGTGCGTATGCCGCGAGAATGAAATTGAGGTACGACGTTTTGATGGAATCCGCCGATGTCTCCTGGGAATTTAAAAAACCACCGATGATGGCCCACCACACCACAACGCACCACAACAGACCACAACCAAACAGAGGCACACGCGCAAAAACGAATGCTGCGTGAGTGCACGAAGTGGACACAATTCATGCATGCATCCTTGTTTCGTCAAATTCGCAACGCACGCAATCGAGGTCAGGACACACGCTCACCGATCGACCAAATTCAAACACAGTCTCAAAGTCTTTCTCCGCAAGCACGAATTGCGCCTCATCGGACCGGTAGTATAGCCACGGCAAATCCTTCGGCCTAAACACAGTGGGTGAGTGGGTAAATGTGCACATATGTATATATATATGTGTGTGAGTGTATGCGTGTGTGTGCGTGCCGCGCGTCCAGAATGGTCACAATCACGACGGGAGGTGACGACAGGCAGAAAGAAAGTGAGCAAAGTACTGCACTACCACAGGCACGCGCAACACACGCGAACATCGGTACCACACGCTGACCCACCAGTCCGCATAGCCGTTGACAAATGAGCGCACGCTCGCCGCGCGCGTTGTGTAGAGAGAGCATGCATCAGTCTGCAGGTTGTATGTCTGCAGAACGCAGAGATTGCCCAGCACTTGGCACGCAGTCAGGTTTCCTTGCGACTGCATGTGGCAACACGCGAGTGTGCATGCAATGTTTCAAGGAATGTGCAAGTAACGGAGCGTGTGTTAGACAACCGTGGCATTCCTTTGTGGACACTTGATTGCGATGCTACCAACTCAGCAGTCTGTTGCGATTGCAACCTGTAGCTGCATCAATGAGCAAATGTAGTTGCCCTCCGCGCGTGTGTGTGGGTGTGTGTGGGTGTGTGGGTGCGGGTGTGTCTTCATGTCTCTCCATCTTCTCAAGCAGCTTCAAAGGCACGTAACAACGAGTAGCCAAGTATACGCTCAATCAATCCGTGCACACCTTGCACAGGCTGTTTGCGGCGGGAAGGAGCTCACGGAAAAGCGCCGAGTCGATGGTGATCTCGGTGGGCAACGAGGTGAGCGTCGATCCATCCACAGGCGCAAAGTCCTGTTTCCATTTGTTTGGTTTGTTTGATTTGTTTTCCGGTTTGTTCGCGCGGTTTTTCATGGGGCACACACGCAATTAATTATGGGATTCACAGAGAAGAGATGTGAGAACCACGGCAGAGATGAGGGACGCAATTCACAAGGAGAAATCATTTGAGGCTCAATAGTAAGCAGCCAGTGTGTGTATGCGTGTATGTGTGTGTTTTTGTGCGTACATGTGTGTGTGTGTGCGTGAGTGTGTGCGAAATTAGTGAATATGTGGATATGTGAGTGGACAGCCCATCGACCAGTGTAGTAAGAGGGTGTCCGCCGTTCTTTGCCATTACTCACCCTGAAGAGCACCTTGGCGTAGGAGCTCGCGCTGGGTAGATTGGGTGTCTGGACATCGGTCGCGTCGAGACATTTCCCATTTGACTGTGAGCCATCAATTGCAAGTTCACCGTCAGAAGGTATGCAGTGAATGGGGAAACACCACAGTCAGAGTGTATGTAAATCGGACTTACAAAGGGTGGGCATTACAGTGGCTGCTGGTGCTGAGCAGTTTCTAGACATTACGATGATGTCATGCAGGCCTTTCATACATACATGCACCCACTCAGACAAACATTCTGCAGCACAAGAATACTACGAAGTTGCTGCAATAAGAAGCATTGACAATCAAAGAGACCCCACACACCACGCACCAGCACAAGCGGAGACGGGCACTCGCACTCGGTCTTGCCGTCACGCACAAACATCTCGGTCGAAGGGCACGGTATGCAGGCGTATGCATTGGCGGGGTCTACTCGGAACCCACGAGCACACTTCACGCAAGTCTTTGTTGCCAAGAATGCCCCGGATGAGTCCGTTTCCACTGCGCAACATTATCATATCGCGAGCATACAGCATTTTCGAATGAATGGATTAGAAATTCCTTTAGAACCGATTTATACACACACGCACAAACACGCGCTCACACACACTCACACTCACACACACACACACACACTCACAGACTCACACACTCACACACTCACGCACTCACACACTCACGCACACACTCACACAGACACACTCACACACACTCACGCACACACTCACACAGACACACTCACACACACACACACTCACTCACTCACTCACACAGACACACTCACACACACTTACTCACTCACACACACTCACACACTCACACAGACACACTCACACACACTTACTCACTCACACACACACTCACACGCACACACACACACACAGTGTGCAATGTGCAATTTGTTTTTGAAGAAAGTCAATAAGCGCATGTTGACAACGACGACACTATACATTGTGGCACTTACCCAGTATATAGTTGCTTGGGCATGTGCACTGTTTTGTGGTTGCACTTAGTGGATACGTAACGTCACATGCTATGCATTGCCGACCGTTTTTTGTGCGAGCCTACAAATAAATTGAGTGCGTGAGAATGGTGTGCGTGTGGGTGTGGGTGTGTGTGTCCGTGTGCATGTCCCGTGTGAGCGCATGTATGCACAGCCTCAAGTAAAAGAGTATTAAACAGCACTCTACGCTACGCTAAAACGTGCCATAAAAATCTGATGTACAAATGGTGTAAGTGCATATGAAGTGGATGTATGAAGTGGATGTGAAGTGTATGTGAAGTATATATGAAGTGTATGCGCATGTGTATGTGGATGTGGATCAACGGCCCACCTGATTTGCACCGCATGCCACACAAGTAATGTCGCCGTTGCCATTGTCGGCACTTAATCGGAACCCGCTTTTGCAAATGCATGAAATGCCTGGGGACACCGCGTACAAATATTATTGTGAATGAAATGCAGGACGTTCACACGCAATCACGCAGGCCACAAGCGCAGCCAACAAGGCAAGCTCTACATGGAGTCGTGTTGTGACACCCGACAGCTGCCAGGAATAGACAAGTGCCACGGTCCGGGCAGACAGTAGGTAGTGAGTGAGATGAGCATGTTCACACCCATCTTCGCTCTCACCTGACGCATCAACGTCCTGGTTTGATCCGCATGCACGGCAAGTGAGTGCAGATGGGTCCAAGAATTGCAATGCAGGGCACTCTGAGGGGCTGACAAATGTGAGCTTCTGTGCATTTACCGTCGCGGCAAGAATGAGGAATAATGCAACGCGGAACGCCATCGCACAGGCCAGTCGCATTCTCAAGCGCAGGTGGATGTATCACCCGTCAGTGTGGTCACGTTTGCATATAAGGGTCTCTGTCTGTCTTTTCGATGTAATTCTAAAGTGCACTTTCATGGGTCACGAAATTTTGCTGACGCAGGCCGCTCATCGCAATCAATCCGAAATTCCTGTTGCGGCGAGTGGCAGTACAGTAGATCAAATGTAACCACGCAGAGTATCCTGCAATGGACCACCACGACGTGCTGCAAATAGCACCTGATTGTAAAGCACTCCCGCAGTCGAACACACAATCACCTGCTGATTTAATCACTGCAAGCGCCTGTCTGAGGATTCAAAATGGAGTGGCTAAGTTTATTAATGGCGCCGAAATCTGCGGGTGTGCATCGGCATTCCCGCAATATCCGGGGGTTGCATATAGCTGCCGAGTACTCGCTTTGATCCATGATTGGATATTAAAAGGTAAGTCTGGACAGGTCACGTGCATCGGGCCACTCCATTAGTGACAGGTTTCGGCGGTGCTGATCACACATCACTGTCTCAGGCATGAATACCTGCGAATTTTAAGAAGGCCTTCGAGGGGCATGTACGTCAAATTCATTTGCGCATTTCGTGTTAGATGCGACGTCGCGGACAGCGCCACTCCAGCCGAAAAGATGTCCTCAGATGATTGTGTTTTGTACGAGTGCATTGGCTGCGAGGATTGCGCTGTTGTGAGCCGCCCGTTGCGCTTATGGATATCACCTGACGCATATTCAGAGACACAGTTTCTGCACGACGAGATATTCGGGGAGGACGTGTACGGTATTTTCTCAGGGCGCGTTGTCCTGGATGCGCAGAGCACCGTCGTGGATGTTGGTGCCAACATTGGCGTGTTTACTATTGCTGCAGCCGTGAAAATGGGCATTGTAGTCGGTCTTCCTGTCAGCGTTAATCACTGTGCGCAACCGACATCACCGGCAGGCGCCGTCGGCATTTATGCAATCGAGCCCATCCCGCAGAACGCAGCAATGCTCCGGCGCAATGTGAAATTTTATGGGCTCAGTTCGAGCGTGCTCGTGCTGGAAACTGCGTGCGGAGCTGTGTCAGGAGAAAGTCATGTTCCGTTTGTGTTGTATCCACGAATGCCTGGTAATTCCGTAAGATGCACTCGAGAACAGGAAAAGGCTGAGCTTCAAACTGGATGCATGGCGTCATCCTATTTCGAGGGAGGGCGGGAGGAGATATGCGCTTCGACAACCCTTGCTGCGACTTTTCGCGAACACGGGATCCGTCGCATCGATTTACTGAAAATTGTGAGTCGATGTTTTGAGAGAGTCCACTTCGTTGCACTGTGTCCCAATCTGTTTACGATGCGATCGTGTCAGAATTGCATTTCGATCTTTGACGGTCACACACACACTGCAACCGGCCGCGGCACTAATACTCCAGAAACGCACTCACACAACTAAATATTTCTATTTCTCACGCCCATCACACCTGGGCACCAACCGCAACAAAGGACGTGGAGGGCGACGAGGAAGACGTCCTCGATGGCATTGCAATGTTCGATTGGCCAAAAATCCGCCAGATCGTTGTGGAAGTCCACCGCGTCGGTGATCGCATTACTCGCACAATCAACCGTCTGTGCGACAGAGGCTTTATCGTCGATTGTGCTTCTGCTCCCCCCTGCCGCAACCCAAATGCTGTAGTCATTCGTGGAGTGCGACCAACTGGACGCACCACATGCACGTGATCCGATTCACTTCAACGTGTCGGCCTGATCCCTTGTCCACACAACTGACTTGTGTCCGGTGAGTGCCACTGATCTGGGGCATTGCCAGAGCGTCAGGGCGTGCAGCGTTACAGCGGCGGCGGCTGTTCGTCACACCGCTAATAGCGCTTTGAGGCGATGAAAGAAGCCTGAGAATGTCCTTTCCATCGGAATTTTTTTTCAACTTGTCAATGGGCCGCGTGTTCGCCCACGCTCAGCCGAACCGACGATGGTGCTGTGACAGTCGCGGTGATACTCACTGCCGACCTGACAAGCCGAGAGAACATTACGTCCGCTGGCTTCAGTTTGATTGCCGCCGCGTCAGTTCGCATCCATGTCAGACCTCCGAGGACATCATGCATAGCGCTGACTCCGGACTTGCGACGGCGCCCAATGAGCTGCATCCCCGCTGTGCTTCTACGTATACTAATCAGTATGCAATACACACACTGACATGATTTCAAAGTGGGATTGGTGGCGTGGTTGTTGTCTTTTCTTAATCATCTGCTCTGTGACTTGAGAGGTCACTTGACTAATGCTGGACGTGCGACACCCGGCACAAACACGGTCATAATTCATGCACAGAAATAATTCGTCTGCCGCACTGCAGACAAAACTGTCACCTTGCGCGTGCAACTGTAGTTCATAATTATGTGGGAAACTATTGCATACGAAGCATGTCTGGACGCGAGTCAGGCTCTGCCGGGTCCGTTCGAGAGGCAACATATACCATTTAAGAAGCAGAACAACCTACAACATTAAGCTTACGCTCGTCCGTCACCAGCTAGGACGACCGCATGGATTCACATTCCTCTTCATGGGACGACTTTCATTGATTCGATCCTACGGCAACCGTATGCATCAAACCACCGAAACTTCCTTCCGTTTCAGAAAAAAAAAGCGGTCGTTTTCACGCGACGGCGCCATGTTGCATGAGGATATGAAGGTGTAATTGAAACACTGATTCAAAGCAATCATCGAAGATCACGTGCCCGCTTTCACGGGGGAGTGCCCTCGGGGAATTCAATTCCCATGACGGCCGCTGCATCCGCACGTGACTTCAGGGACCTAAAAGGTGCGCGTCAGTGTTGGGGCTCGTGGATGAGGTCTGTGAGCAACTGCACCATTCGCTTCCGAGTGACCGGCTTGCTTACCACTCGGTTCATTCCTATCTGCCCGTAAAATGACACCTCCTCTGCAGTGACGTCGCCTGTAACGCCGATGATGGGTGTGTGGGCATGTCGTGCGCACGTGCGTATTCGCTTCGTCGCCTCTGGAATGGTGGGCAAGGATTTGCCAGTGTGAGATGGACGCGGGAGGGTCGGTCAGGGTTGCCGTGGCGATAAGCTCAGAGATCACAAAGAAAGCTTCAATTTCCAGTGAGAGAAAAGTGTAAACAAACGAACAGCGCTCGCTCACAATACACAGTGTGTGTGTACGGGAAGCATCCGGAGAAAGAGCATTGCAACACACAGGCACAAGCAAATGCCGTCTCACCAATGCCATCCAAAAAGGGCATTCGTATGTCCATCCAAATCACGCAGTAATCACGGTCAGCGCACACCTCAATGGCCTGCTGTCCGTTCTCAGCCTCATCCACGACGGCTTCGGGGCATATTTCCTCGATATATCGTCGCAAAACTAGCCGATTGATGCGCCCATCGTCGCAAACAAGATGGTGCGTCCCTCGTAACGCTACCTTCAATGCACGCGCGTTGTCGTGGCTGCTTGAAATCTGCCCCACAACGCCATCGATCACAGGGGGGAGCGTGTCGGTGTGCATCTCCGGGAGACTGTCGTCTCGCGGCACGGGTATGTTCGTGGATTGTGTTGTTGGTGTATCGGCAGCCGTCATCACAGTTGTGGTTAGGGGTGCGCGTGCAGGTCCATCCACCTCCTCCTAAATTGGGGTTCAATAGAAGGGATTGCGACAGTATCATTAGAATGCAAGACTTTTTAAAGTGCGCATTCATAGGTGGGATTCCAATCAGTGTCATAGACGCCATGGCCATGGACAACACAACAGAGACAATTACAGAGAGTGGCAATCCCAATTACGTGCATCTGAACAAGCGCAAACTCACTCTGCCTGTCATCGTCGTGAGCTCTATGTCGCAAGGGGACTGCATCGTCGGCTGCTGAGAGATTGAGAGAGAGAGATCATGGTTCGCAGCAAGAAAATTAGTAAATCCTAAACATTGTGGTCGTGGGGTGTCACCTCAATTATCTGCGACCACCGTGAGTTCAAAAAAAATGGCACATGCGCCCTTTGAAACGCTCTCACAACAATCCGTCAAAACATCAAAGTATATGTAAGCAATGAAGACACGCGACACGATTGATAGTGCCGGGGAAGCGATCCGAGAAGGAGATTGTCACATAAAATTACACATCTTGCGCCACTTACATCCACAATCACGGCATTCAGGCGCAGTGCTTCCGGCGTGAGACTGTGCAGGTCGTTGGTGGACACATCAGGAGTATCGTCGGAAATTTCACTCTCGATTCCCACTTCACTTTGCAGTTTCCGTATGAACGGAATTTCAAACCAGAAGGTGCTTCCGGCACCATAAGTGCTCTCAAACCCGATTTTTCCGCCAAGGGCATCGACAAGCATTGCGCAGAGATAGAGACCGAGACCTGCGCCCTGGTGTCGCCCGCCAGCGTTGCTCATCTGCGAAAACGGACTGAAAACGAGCGATTGCTTGTCCGCGGGGATGCCTGTGTGTCGGTGAATTAAAGTGAATGAAAGAGAATGTGAGTGTGCGTGTGTGTGTGAATGTATAAAATGAGTGAGTGTGTGCGTGCGCATTACCCGAGTGATAGCAATCAACTGCTGCAACAGTTGATGTCGGTGATGTACATGACAAAAGACCCCCCATATTCAGGGCACGACGCCTTCCTATATTCATGACACACGGAAACATACATACACTCAGTCTCCACATCCACATGCACGCACACACATCCGTCCACACAGCGCGCATACCTTGCCCCGAATCCTTCACGCTGAACCTCAGCCATGGCTTTCCGTCGGCTGTCTTTTGTTCGACACTAAGGATGATGGGGCCGACGTCAGAATACTTGATTGAATTGCTGATGAGGTTGAGCAGCAGCTGCTTCACTCGCATCGGATCGCACAGAAGCGCGACATCGCTCTCAAACAGCCTCACTTCGAGTGTAAGGCGTTGCTTCTCCGTCAACTTGGATTGCACAATGGCAGCAACGTCCGATATAATCCTGTCGAGGTACACAACCTCCAGACGTATGACCAGCCGACCTTCTTCCAGCTTGCGAATGTCAAGCGCATCGTCCACAAGATGGCACATGAGCTCACACATCTGCGACGTGTCTTGGAGGTCGCCGAGGACGGTTTTTATTCTCTCTTTTGACGGACTCGTCGCTCGTAAGACGTTTTTTGTCGTCATTGTCGCGTGTTCAACGAGCCCAATTACGCCCTGCAACGGATTGCGCAGCTGCGTTGACAACAGGGATGCACATCCACCGGACGTGGAGCGGTCGTGTCGATCAAATGTGGTGTTGGTGGTGTTTGCGTGAAGGTGTGTGGTGTATGTGTGCCAGTTGAATGCTGTGTGTGAGTGGGAATATCTGTCAATAAGTCGGGCATAAAGTTCTCCTCTCGATAACAAACGTATTTGATGCTGCGCGCACAGTGCGATAGGGTATACACATGTGCACATACACACATACACTCGCTCGACCGCACAAATATACGCACGACAACAACAACAACAAAAACAACAAACAACAACAGCATAAAGCAAGCCCTTCTCTCGGCAGGGTCAGGAGGGGACCACTGACCTCGTGGTTAACATAACCGATCATTGCGTTTACTCGCTTGCGGCGATTCTCTGACAGCGCCGTTCGGTACTTTGCCTGCACAAGTTGTCGTATTCCAAACAGTGCGACAACAAGCAGAAAGAAGATCCCGAGGGCTGTCAGGGCGGCAAATAGCGCAGGATTGCTGCTCGTGTACAAGTTCGACAGGGCGGCGGTGGGCACGGCCACAAACGTCCAGTTGCGATCCGCAGCAGGAAGCTCGTTTTGATATCGCAGGCCATATACGGCGGGAATGGATGACGAACCGCTGCTGGCAACCGAATCCGTCGCGTACAGCTTCACGTCGTGATCGTCAAAGAGGTATATGTGGATATCCTCCTCATTCAATCCCGACGTGAGAATGAGCTGTTGTATGCTCGCTGCAGACGCCAACACCCCAAGCGACTCTTGATCGCGCAGCTCCGGGGGCGGAGAGTTGACCGTCGTATAAACGGGCATGTACACGAGAATTCCCTTTTCCCGCCCGCTCGTAATGATGCTTACGTCGGAAAATAGCGCCGGCTGTCCCGTCGATATCGCAGATGATACATTTCCGAAAAAACTCGGAAGGGATGCAACGTCGAAACCGAGGAGTGTGCGGGCACTCAATGGTGGCCAAAGATATGTGAGCGGATAGTATATCGGGCGACTTGTCACCGGAACGACGCTGACGTTCCCGCTATTGTTTCGCAACTCTGTGATCGCAAACGTCGCGTATCCAGATGCGCTTGGCCCGTGAATTGTGCTGTTGGCGTTGATTGCGCGTGTGGCGTTCTCAAAGGCATCCTTCTGCGCATTCGAAACCCGGGGGATCCACGCAACCGCCGCAACGGCTTCCAGTCGCGTGAGAAGCGCCACCGAGCTGTTGAAGCCCTCGGCAGTGAGCTCATCTCGCTGAAGAAACACTGCAATGCGCAAGTTGGCAATGGCGCGAATAGTGCGTACAATCTGCGTCATGACCACTGTGTTTGCCGACCTGGCCTCGTTGTTGAACGCAGTCGTTAGCTTTGTGTTCTCGCTGTCGGAAACGGCATTGTAAACGACGATGGGGAGCACGACGTTTGCGGCCAGGATTACAAGAATAACCAGAACGCTCCACCACGTGATATAGGATCGCAGTCCTCGAGGAGCAATCCCACTCAGCGCATCGCCAGGCTCCTTCCGAGTTATCCGCTCGCCCTTCTTCTCATTGCAGCACGCCATCTGCCTGGAGCGATACGGAGACCTTCAGACCTTAGGCATAAGCCTATCGACTCCAAATTGATATGAAGAGAAAGATGGAGAGAGCAAACAACAAAAAGGACTATAATTGACTGTTTCCCGGGGCAGTCGGCAAGTCGTTCAATGTCACCAGCAACCAGCAATTTCAGGTAAGTTCATCCTCTCAACCTCCGTCTCCGGAGCTTGGATTGTCAGCGAATCCAGTCGTGGAAAGGCGATGCTGTTTCGTCGCTTGTAATCTTTCCTAGTAGACTGTTGGCAAATCGATTGCTGCAAACACGCGGTGCAACGAGAGTTGAGAAAGTTGGCGACAGGTGCGACTGGTGCGACCCCCTTATTCTTCTCGTCAGAAATGCTCGCCCTGCAATACAATACTTATGGATATGCAGATCTTTAAAGCGCAGAGAGGCAATATCGGCGAATTTTTTCCGAGAGAATTCGCTATGGGCAGTGTATGAAAGCAGATGAGACCTGTGAAAAGTGGCACGCGATGCAGTCGTTAGTGGACTTCTTGGGAACATTAGCACATATTGTGTGTTTTTTTCGACGGGTGTATTTTAAATGTTCGTTCCTTGTATATAATGCCGTCACACATTGACCCGCACGTCAAGTGACTCATTATTACCGCAAGATGGAGCAACCTTTCTTCAAATGCGTCCGCCGTGTGCGTCATTGTCCCATTTTTGTTGCCGGCTTTGACCTGCGGAGCACAATTGACGTTTGGCGACGGTTTATCGCCCCAACCTCCCAACCCACCGCATCCACTCGGTGTGGTTTTGTTGGCAATCCACATTCATTGAGATAGTCGACTATTAGAGAGTTATGTGGTCAACACACCCCATGTCAAGACATATCGGCAGTGCATTTTGTAACTTCTAACCCCATTCTTCCCATTCCATGCATACTTTCGGATCATTTAACTGACTATTGCAATCTGGGGTGCTTACAATCGGCAGCGTACGTGTACCACCGCAGGCCCGTCATGAAGCGCAGGACTTTTTCACACCAAGGGCGGTCGCAACACTCGCTTCACAGCCCGACCACAACTCACGCCGCTGTTGGTGGCCGTCCCATTGAGAAGATCAATAGGGAGGATCCATACGATCAACTGGCGCGCAACTGATAAAAATATCAACACACAATTAAAAACCCCATTCCGTGTACTCAAACAAAGTTTAGTACCTTTAATTAATCGGGGTGTTCTCAGTACCTCCTGCGTGCGGCCTTTTAAGTTAGTAATAGAACCACGACGAATAAAAAGATCATCGACGTTCTATTTCCGGCAAAGATTAAATGGTAAGATATCCCACGGCCTTCGCCTTTCCATAACTCCCGATCCGACGGCAAAGTTAAGCTCAGTTGGCTGTTGACATCACATGATGCCAGTGCATACATAGCTAGCACCCCCTGATACATTAGCGTCACCGCTTTCACGCGACAGTCAATATAAAAGATTGTCTAACAAGCATTAACATTTATATAAGATGATCGCACAATTCGGCGCGCGTGCACCTTGATGCTTTTTTATTTGAAAATTTTCGCGGCTTTCAAAGGTGCTTCGGCAAGTCGTCTAGAAATTGTATATTGCGACATTTAGTCTTCCTCGGATGGCGCCAAATCGGACCGGGGATCGGACCGTATCAATGAGTCACTGCAACATTAGTCGGCACACTTTTCCGTGAGCGTGTAGCGTATCACCTGAGAACTTGCAAAAGGAAATTGAAAGGTGCCCTGCACATGACGGAGGCCTTGTATATGATTCACAAGCATCTGTGGTGACAAATCACACGGCACACACTTGGCGTTTGATTTAAGCGACTTGTGCATCAAAGGAGCATGCACTCCCCGCCCTTCCTCCCCTCCCCCTCAATCTCATCTCGCTCCCCATAATAACAACCAACAACTAATAATGAAGATGGGCTTTGCTCTTGGCGGTAGAAGTGGCACAAGCACCATAGATCACGTGCCTCCCACACCCCGTATGTAACAGGAAGTGATGCATGCTGATGAGACAGAATCCAAATCTCTTTGAAATCACACTTGAGTAAAAAGAAAGACTCTCAAGTGAGTGCGTTCTCTCTCTTTCTCCACATTGTGCACGCGCTTTCAGCACAATAGCAGAAATGCAGAGCCTGCGGTTGATGTCCCTGCGACTGGGCGCGGGGAGGTCGCCTATGTCTGCTATCGTACAATACAACCCCGCCGCATGCGTCTCTGCACGCTCGCTCGCGACAAGCACCGCTGACGGCACAACAACGCCGACCGCTGCCCCTTCGTCATCCGCCCCTGGAGGATACACACCTGGAACAAATACCTTCGCTGCTGCACCCCCGAAGCGAAACATTATATCGACGCAGTTTCTGGCCGACCTTCTGAGCGACGGTGCGATTCCTCGTGGTTTTTTGTCTCAATTTGTGGTCGTTTAGGATGGGGTTGATCGGATTCTGTATCGGATAATTCAAAGCTATCTTGGAGGATTTAGGGTGCCGCGACACAGATGCATGCCGACGCTTAATAACCCGAATGTCACGCGTGTCGGCGAAAAATTTCCGACGACTAAAACTCGCGTAAGTGTTTGCGAATTATTACTGGAACTAATTGGATCTGCTAACATATTTCTCATGTGCAGACAAGCGCCCCACTCTTAAAAACTCAGTCGCTTCTGATAAATCGGCGGCATCAAGCTCTGTCGGGCTTAGTCAGCCGTCGTCGAAGCCCCGACTGGTGAGTATCATCACAGCAAATGTATTTGCTTTGATTGTGTTTTCTTGCGTTGCTCACTATGCCTTTAGCTGAAACGGGCTTTGTGCGTCTTTTTAGAGGTCCTCTTTATCGCTTCCTATGGAGATTTGTGGTCCGGTCGCTGGATGTACTCAATTATACGTGTCCATTGTTTATTAGTGGCGAATGTCGTTTGATTTGTTGTGTGGGTTGCGGCTTTATGTAAAAAATTATGCCTGAAATAGAATGGTCTTGCTATTGCACATCACTCAACTGCATGCAAGACCCTTCGCGCTCATTTTCTTCTGTTTGGTTGCGTGTTTTTATTGTTTTCATGGTTTGTTGCCTTTATAGAGTACTGAAGACATCTTGTCTCTCATTTCCTTGCTCTCTCAGTAGCATTCGCGATTCAAACAAGCCCATCTCACGTCGCCTGTATTCCAAATCTTTCATCACCCACAGAATACAATTGTGTCCACAACGTCGGCTAAGCGCTGCTTTATCTGCTCAAACAACATTATTGTTGATTACAAGGTGTGTGTCTTTCAATGTGCATTTACGTGTGCGAGGGTGCTTGTGAATGAACGATGCAGCAACAAAAGCAATACATCCACACATGAACGCAGCGTACACTTACAAAATGAAGTCTGCAGATCACATGCACACTCCCCCTACTCAACTACGTCTCGGTTGCCTTTCTGTGTACCTCGTCTGTGTGCATGTTGTAACATTGCAGAACGTGCGCCTCTTGTCGCAATTCGTGTCTGAGAACACCGGATCCATTATCCCCCGAAGAGTCACGGGTACGTTGTTTCTTTGGCTGTCTTTCGCACACTCTGTCTCGTGTTTGTTGTGTGTTTGCTTCGCCTATTCCCCCATCGCGACTCTGTTTTGCGTGTTGACGAAGAATTGTTCTTGACTTTCTTTCTCCTTTCGTTCTTGCGACGTCCATGCCGCTGCACAGGGACGTGCGCCAAGCAGCAGCGGGCCATCAGCAACGCTATCATGCGTGCTCGTCAGGCCGGTATGTCTCCACGCTTCGTCTCATTTTTTTGTTTTGTTTTGTGGTATCTTATGCACGTGACTGTCTTTCTCTTTATGGTAGAGTATATGGGCACAGCGTTTAAGATATTTAAGAGACTGACTTGAATCCTACATTTCTCTCTTTGTTGCTACGTTCGCATTGTGTGCGTAATCCTGTCACTCGTTGATATCGATCATGCTGTCTTTCTCGGCTGTTACTGATCACTTCTGGTGTTCCGTTGCATTTTCGTGTTTTTATTCCTGTGCCTGCAATTGTTTGCAGGTCTCATGCCCTATCTTTACAAGACCCCACGCTTTACCAGCAACTTGGAGGGCATTGTATGGGAGTCGTAATTTTGTTTTTGGTTTGTTATTGGTCTCCTTGGATGTGATGTGTGTGCGGCGTGTGCGGGGTGGGGTGTGCGGATCAGTGTAGTTCGCGTTGACTTCAATCTGCGATGGACGGATGCGAATGTATTGCAATTGCGTCTGAGTATTCACCAGTAAATACGGACGGGTCGTCGTGTTTTGGTAGACTGGTTTGCTCTGTTTGGAATTGGAGAGACAGAGATGAAAGTAACGCGGTCAACAACGAAAAAACGAATCAATTCCACTGTTACGATAGTGACCTCGTTACGGAAAGACCGTCGTAAAAGAGTGGGTGTCAATCTCCGGAAATACGACGCGTTGTGATACGATAATAGGGGAAGGGGACTTCGTGTATTTGCAACTCCTCGAGTACATTAGGGAACAGACCTCCCTTATATAGTCACGGTGATCAGAAAGTAACAGATTAGGTCATTAAGGAATCGTCCAATGAGAAGAGTGGGCTGTTGTACAACACGTATGTCTAATTAAGGAAGAAAGTGGCACAACGAGTGGCCTGACGGGGTCATTCCCGTAA